>JBBPDC010186731.1:0-10690 GCA_037974485.1 Hemigrammopetersius urotaenia
GTGTGTGTGTGTGTGTGTGTGTGTGTGTGTGTGTGTGTGTGTGTGTGTGTGTGTGTGTGTGTGTGTGTGTACCTGTGCCTCAGAGCATCTTTCCTGCAGAAGTAGCTGGAAAGTGAGCAGGTTTTTCTTCAGTCTCTGTAGTTTGGCAGTAAGCGCATACTGCTCTTCTTCATATTCACCCAAAGCAGACACACTGGACACTTTCTGCTCAATCTCCACAAACATCTCCTATACACACACACACAGACATGCACACACACACACACACACACACACACACAGAGAAAAAAACACTGGCTTACATCACCCTTGTCTGAACACGTCATGTAAATTAATACAAAGCAAAGCACTGTGTCAGACTTATCTCAGTGGTTTGCTCTGAATGTGTGTGTGTGTGTGTGTGTATGTGTGTGTGTGTGGGGGGGGGGGCTTATATTGTATTTGCACATGCAAATATATGCAGTTTAAACTGAGCAATATACGTTCACTTTCTGTGGACAACACAGAGGCACCACTAAGACACCAGACACATTTACAGCAGCAGGAAAGCAAAATAAAAGTATTTAAAAGTCATATCACACTTTGAAGCTATATGAGCTGAATTCCACTTGACCTCTGATCAATGTGTTTACCAAATTAAAGCAGTAGTTCCACAAAAAGTTAAGTGAACAAAATTGTGGTTTTCCTCTTTCCCCAAATGTAGTCAGTCAGGCAAGACATGTTTTCCACTGGGAGGTTGCCCTCAGCAGAGGGGATCACAGCTTTTACAAAACCACTATAAAATACAGCCTATTACAAGACACCAGTGTTCAACAGGTAATTCAATTCATTACTAACAGTAATAAACTATTATCTTAATAAACTGTTTTCCTTCAGGCACTACAGCACAGAGTGAAGCTCTGCTGACTCAGAGCAAACACAGGGAAAGGTCAGAGTCCAGTGCTGGAACAGAGCCAGTATAAACAGGTCAGAGCAACTCGGGTGTCAAAGTTTTTCATTGCAGTTTTTCATTGCAGTCTTCTGACTGTCTCAATTTAATATGCTTACACTCAGTCTAGGTACACTTTAATAAGCATGTGAGCTACACCAACTGTCCCAAGCGGTTTCATTGTTTGTATGTATGTATTTGCGCGCATGTGTGTGTGTGTGTGTGTGTGTGTGTGTGTGTGTGTTTATGTCTTCTCTCATGTAAGAACTGGTGTACTGGAGACCAGGGACCTGGAGTACACAGCAGATACAGTAGTTTCCCAGTACTGTATGTGAGAGCTGGCCCATCACTGTGGCTGGGCCTTAGTGGGCCCTGTGTGGACAGTATGATGAAAAAAGTAAAATGGCCCCTTACAGTCACACGTGAACACACCGCACCACCCTGTGTGAACTTATTTCTCTTCATTTATTCCATTGACCAAGTGGAACAGGGTGCTGCCACCAAGGAGGGGCACCCGGGGAGCAGTATGTGGGAATGGTATCTTGCTCAAGGGTACCTCAGTGATGACACTAGCAGTGTCAAACCCACAAACCCACAAGATTCAAACCCACAACCTTCCAATTGCAGGGGACATGCCCTAACCACTAGGCCGCCAGCTGACCCAAGACTGGCATATAAAATTTATATAGATACTATTATTATTATTTTATACAATAATAAATAGTAAATAGAACTTAAGAGTTGAGGATTTAGCAAAGACCTAAACATTTCCAAACAACATCAGTTGGGCAGAAGCAGCTCATTCTGATTGGACTGTTCCTTCGAAATGGAATTTGGTGAATGTTGGGAAATCAGGATGTTGTTTGAAATGATTAGATCACACTAAGAATGTTTTGCCATGTTTTAATAAGTTTTACAAAACTTAAACATTTGTTTTGAAGGAATGCTTTGTAAATTCCTCAGATGGACACTCATTGTGAGGACATGCAGTTTCCATCAGGTTTGGGTCCTCTCCCTCTCTCTCTAGGGCAGGTTTACTAAAAATTGACTACAGTCTACAGATAGTTTGTGATGATGGGATGGTCACACAGCCAGTTAGCTACCAAGAACTTCCCTTTAATTGAACACTGGCTCAATGTTGAAATGACACAAGCAGTGAAATATAAACATAAATAAATATAAACAAACTACTATTCAGTTCATGGAGGTTGGCACAGGGTGACCATTAATCTCCAAAAAATGATGATGTCGCTAGCGTTACCTTAGCACCAGACGTGAGGCCTTGAGTCAGCAACTTGTGCTTGAGTCGCATGTTCAATAAATTGTGACTTTTGTACCCAGATTACCACCCAAGAGACTCAAGACTTGAATAAGATTAGAACTCCAGAGACTCAAGACTCTACTCAGACGCACACGTCAGAGACTCAAGATTCTACCCAGACTCACATGTCAGAGACTCAAGACTCTACTCAGACTACCATCCCAGGGTTAGGATACTTGATTTGGACTTGCATTACAAAGACAGAAGCGCTCAAAGCTGTTAGTCATTTTGAAAGTATTCTAGCTAGCAAGCATGACAGCTAATCCAGTTGATGTTTATGAACTGTGACTCAAATTAAGCAGTTAGTGAACATCTATGCTCAGGTCTTCTGTGAAGTGGCTCGAATGGTGGAGTGTTAGCAGAACATATCACATTCAACACTCTGTCACACAATACAGAATACATTCCAGACCCAGTGCAAAACCACTCTCATCTTTCACTGCTAGCTCTGCTGAGTGTGGGTATGTGGTGTACTTTGCTCACATCTTTCGGTTCAAGATTTTGTTCAGGCCACAATAACTCAGAAGGTCAGCAGGTCACTGCTCTGTTCATCCTTTAAAACTTTAATGAAAGAGTCCGATTACAGTTACACACACTGAACGCAGAGCCATGGGCTGAACATAAGCTTGCATTCATTTAAACACCCACTGCATCTACTTAGACTCTGCACATGCACTGATAGGTGCACACTAATGCGAGTTCCATAATCTATTATTAATGTCTGGAGGCTGCTGTGATCCACATTCTAACCCAACTCTAACCTCTACCTCAACCAAAAGATCTGTCTTTTTTTATTAAAAGCTGCAGTTTCTTGTGATGTTTGACACAGTGACAAAATGTTCAATGCAGTAGCATCACCATTCTTTATGTCTTTTTAGCTGCGCTATTGAGACGTTTAATTAAGAGGTTAATATAGGAGTTTAAATACTTTGCACTATTTTCACTCTCCACATGCTCAACATATTAATATCATCATAAGGAAGTGAGCTTTTCATTCTGATTTTAAATTTAAAGAAGTTTTACCACAGGACCAGAGGAAGTGACCGTTCCCTTTACGCTAGAGTTTCTCAACACACTCACTGACTCATTATTTTCAGTATCTGACTATTCTGTGTTTGCACTGCGGCTGTGTTTAAGACATCGGTTGATATTATTCACCATGTTATGTTATCCTCTGTCATTTCAAATGAAGATGAGATGTTAGCCAAGAGATGTAAAGTGTAATGTTGCAAATTTCTCATACGTGAACACGCCACAGCACACAGTGTGAACAGCTCGAAGTACTTCCTCTGCATTGAACCCATTCACCAAGTGATGCAGCGGGCAGCCAGGAACACCATGCGCGGGAAGCAGAGTGTGGGGACAATAGCAGTCCTGGGATTTGAACCCATGACCTTACAAAGGGCCAACTCCCTAACCACTAGGGCATAAGCTGACTCCAAACTTGCACATTCATTGAACCACTGAATAGTAGAAAAACGCTTGCATGCTTAGATTTGCACTGCAACTACCAGGTTAATGTAGCTAAAGACTAATGAAAGTTTATCATCCACTAGTTATCACTGTGCTAATTGTATGCCTAACCCATCCCATGCTCGTTTTAAACCAAAGTTGTTAATTAATTGGGTAAAAATTGGGCAGCGCTCAGAAGGCTGCAGGACACCTACAGAAGTGAATCATTCAAAAGACCATAACCCGACATAAACATTGACAAAGCTTTATGTTAATAGGCATTAAGTTGCTTTGATGTAGAGCTCAAATAACCCTAATATTAGGTGACACTGGGTTGCATCATGAGGTGAAATGACAGCATGTTATGACAATTTCTGGCTAATAAAGGAACTCAAATAGTGAACGCACTGTAAATGAATGTTGAATATGTTGAATATATTTTTAGCCAATATTAAGTGAGTAACATGCAACTGTAGAAAATGTCATTATGTCATAATATATAAATTCTTACTATAATATATCATATATATAATATCACTAGAAACAGCACACTCATTTTACTTAAAAGCCTGATACAGAGATGATACAGATTCCGTAATTACAGTGTAATGAAATGTGCAAAAAGACTGAAAACAATGTTTAAATGAAAATCACTTCACTTAACGGTCACACTTTTGTTTAACCATCCAGACCTGACAAGCTGTGACACATGATCCGTACTGCGTTACTGTAAGGTACATTGTGCTTTAAACGGTCATAAACTGCTATGTCACCTGACTATGTCACTATATTTGCTATGTCATCTGACACAGGTGTTATATAAGGGCAGCTGGTGGTCTAGTGGTTAGGGAGTTGTCCCTGCAATCAGAAGGTTGTGGGTTCAAATCCCAATTGAGTAAGGTACCATCCCTTCAGCAAGGTACTGTCCTCCCACACTGCTCCCCACCTGCCCCTCGTTGGCAGCCCCCTGCTTCACTTGGTGAATGGGTTAAAAGCAGAGAAAGAATTTGTTCTCACTGTGTGCTGTAGTGTGTTCACGAGTGTCTATAAGGGGCCACTTTTCTTTACATTACTGGCGAAAGCAAAGATAAATGGCACATGTTGGAATAAATTATCACAGGTTCATGTCAGTTGTTGTAAACAAACTGGTAAATTGTTACTAAGTCTGATACACTTGCTTATATGGTTTCTGTGACCTTATGACATAGTTATCTATAAATATGGATTAAAGCAGACAATATTTAGCCTCATAGCTTCAGGGCAAAGACGAAACCTCAGAAACCAAACATGCCTTGGCCTGGACTGTGTTTAAGGTGAGGGGAAAAATATTGCAGTGAATTCTAATGTAATGAATATTCTCAAACAATTTATCTTTCTGTGTATTTGTCTTAAAGATAATAACGATTCCTGCATGAACAAAGCAGTGTTTGCTAATCGTGTGGAAATGAGACTCTCTGTTTGCATTAATATGTCAGTGTCAACAGCTCAGTTTTAAACGAAAGTCTCAGCATGGAAATCACTGAGAGAATGGCCTGCTGGCTCCAGGCTCATACACACACATTCACAACTACTCCTGATTGAATCAGCTGACCTTTAACCTGCTCTTAAAGCAACTGGACACACTATTTAGAAGGCCTGTCTGAATACTTTTGTGCGTTTTTGCAAATTTGAGTTGGTATACTACCAATCCAAGGTTTTTGCACACAATACTCACTTACTCAATATTTATCACTCAGTACTCTTTGCTAACAAATCTACAGTCAGTACTCTTTGCTAAAAGGTAAGTGTATTTTCACCATTTGAGTACCTTTATTAGCTAGAAATATCATATTCACCACTACTAATTAATTCTAATTATAATGTGGATCACAGAGTATTGGTAGATATTTCATGAGCTATTAAGTGGCAGCCAAAGGGGTAAGTGTTAATGAGCGCAGTTTATGATAAGTGGTATAACCTATAGTGTGCAAAAACTTTAGAATGGTAGTGTACAATTTGCTGACCTTCTTTTGAAAAGCTCTGAATTCTGTGTCAGAGAGAAACTGACCTATAAATCAAACATCTGAAATGAACTGAAATGAATCAGAATCCCACTCACACACTGACAAGCATTAAAACCCAAGCATTTACTCTAAGGCAGAAACCAGACAGCAGTGTGTATGAAGAAGTTGGCATGCCAGGCAGACTCCAGAGCTCCTGAGAATTTCTGAATAAAAACACTAAGTAAAGTCCAACCGGTTCAGTGCCTCTCCGTTCCAGCTGGTGAGTGACCTACTGACCCTGTTCCCACATGTCTGTGTGCCGGTGTGTGCAAATTTACAGGAGCAACACAACACACCTGATCTTAGAGAGGAAGTTATATGGATAGAATACAGACATGAGGCATATTAGTATGTACAGATACCTACATATATACATATTACCTATGTATACGATAAGTATACACATATAATACATATAAAGTATATGTGTTATGTAGGACCCCCATGTCCCCTGTCTGTGTGCATGTAAGGGTCTGTACCTGGCAGTTTTGTAGCTGTTTCTCTATGCTGTGCTGCATGCTGCTGTCCAGTGCTGAGCGTCCAGACTGACCCAGACTGACCCGTGCTTGTTCCAAACACACCTCCAGCACTGCGGCCTTCTCAACACACACCTGCAGCACTCCTTCAGCAGACGCCTGCAGACACCCCCCACACACATACATTACATTCAGAGAGAAAGAGAGAGACAGACAGAGAGAGAGAGCGAGAGGTAAGGAAGTGTGAGAGTTAGAAAGAGTGGCAGGTGTATACAAGGACAAAACACACCCCTGGGGAGAACAGACAGGTTGAAAAACACGCCCTTATGCACACACTGTGTCGGTGTGCGTGCGTGCGTGCGTGCGTGTGTGTCTAAGAGTGACTTCTGGTTCTCTGAGACTCTAAAAGTCCTGGGTGTGTCCATTAACTCTGAATAGCCCACAGATCATATCAGCTAACACCTCTCTCTCTTTCTCTTCTTTACCCCCTGTGTGTTTAGTATCTGTCTGTGAAAGAACTCCTGTGTTGATTCTCTTTTTTTTCTCTCACATACGCACACACACGCACACGCGCGAGCAAACACACACACACACACACACAAACACACACGCACTAACTTGTGGTCTCTTCTTACATCTCTCTCGTTCTCCCTCATAGTCTTTCGCTCGCGGCTCTGTCTCTCTCTCTCTTTCTCTCTCTCTCTCTCTCTCTCTCTCTCTCTCTCTCTCTCTTTCTCTCTCTGCTGCCTGGCCCCACCCACCTGCGGCTCAAACACTTCCTGAAAGGGCCGCTGCCCCAGACACTCGTGTAACAAGGAATACGCACACACAGCTTTATATGTGACCCTAGGCTATTTTATGCTTGTGTGTGAGTGAGGGAGAGAGAACATGTCCACTTCTAATATGCTGCCATCCCCTCCATAGTGCCAAATAACTATACTGCTCACATTACAGCAAATTCCAGGCCAGTTTAACTAAATGACACTAATATACTGGGATCTGGGATACAGGTTCTAGGTATCTACTGTGTAACCACTGTAGGCAGAAAAATGGTAAGCAGACTTTCTAACTGAATAAAACTGAAATAACAGATTCTAGATACGGAGTTAATATTTGGACTTCTCATATCTGGATCACTGTGGAATTACAAGTTGATCAAATTTCAAAGAGTCTTGTATTGTACATACCTGTCTTTTACATATAAAGCTGAATCTCTGCCTTAAAATAAAGCAATGAGGGATTCCCAGTCCCAGACCTGGTGTCTCCCTGCTCTGCACTCACATACAGCCAGGAGCTTGTTACTCCCTTAATGAGTTGAGGTGTATTTGATCAGACAAAAAACAACAAAAATGTGTGGGGTCCCCCTCTATTATTATTTTTTACAATCGATTCTTACCACTCTTGTCTTTTCATTATTAACTTTCTCATTTTTTAAAGCAAAACATTTGCTGATTGTGATTTCTTTAATTGTGCACTTCATACATTGGTTTATCACGTTGTTTTAGTAATCAGATTTATTTTTAGTATTTTTTTAAACAATGTCTTGTCTTTTTAAACCATTTTGTCCATGGGTTCTTTGCTACTATTGTTCTGTGTAGGTATCTCTCTATCTCCCTCTCTCTCCCTCTCTCTCTATATATATGTGTGTGTGTGTGTGTGTGTGTGTGTGTGTGTGTGTAATATGCACACTATATTCTGCTTTAATGAGTGACACTAAATGGAGTTTGTTCATGCAAAGCCCTTCGTTATTCTAAACAATGATCCAGCGATGAGGTATAGTATTGTGTTCTTTAGTGTCTTTTATTAGCTTAATAGCTAGAATCTGTTTACCTGTTTGGCATTTCATTGCAACTTAGTCATGGTACTTAGCACTGTAAATACTTACACAGCACTTGGGAAAATATACTTATCCAGTGATGTGCTTATCCACAAATGTCCAAAAGTATCCCATTATGACTTCTACTTTAAGGTGCACCTATTGTTGTGCATACACAACTTGTATATAGGTGGTCGTGGCCTGGTAGGTAGGATACTTGCCTCTGGACCAAGAGATCATGGGTTCAAATCCTACCTGAGCAAGTCCCTGTAGCTAGAGAATGGAAGTCGCTTTGAACAAAAGCATCTGTTAAATGCAGTAGATGTGAATGTTTAAAAGCATCTGTGGGTAAGGGTTATAAAGCCTCAGGCTGTGAGGCAGTGGAACTGCACTCTCTGATGGAGCTGTAATGGAGCTCCTTTGAGATGAAGAGAAGTATGTGATCCTAACCTAACTATCCAACATCAGTACCTGACTTCACTCATGCTGTCTTAGCTGCATGCAATCAAATCCTCACCACAATGTTCCTGTGACTGTAGCAAAGGGAGGGCAAGTGTTCCTATTAATATGCTTGATTTCGGAGGAAACATTGGAGCAGCATTTGTCCACAAACCTTTGTACATTTATATGTAATTCAACCGTTAAATGCGAACAGGTGTCATAAATAAACAGAAGCAGAGTAGTGGGGACTAATAAATATTTGAAAAGTCATGAATATGCTGGTTAGAAGAACACAGTTAGATCTTCTGAAGCTTTCCAGCATTTGCTCAGTTCCTTTAGTAGCTCCTGATTTAACTGAACGCAGGATTGATTAAATAAACTAAGTATGATAACCGTAAACACTGCCCTTCCTCCAGGAAAGCACAGGAAACACACACACAAATATTAACTCACACTGTAGTGTTTTCTTTTGTTTGTATGCAACATGTGTGCAAATGTTTTGACACCCCCTAGCGAAGATATGTGTAAATATGTACACATTCTCTATGGGAAATGTAAATAAGGCTTTTTTCCCATCCATTCAACAGTGAGGCCAATTTATCATTTCTAACTAGATTTTAAGGTAACAATTAATACTGTACATCAATAAACCTACTTGCCAAGGATTAAAAATGCAAAACACACTTTGACCAAGTACAGGGGTGCTAGGTGTTAGAGAGTGAGTTGATAATAGGGTCTGACCGATATATTTCTAAAAGAGTCATCAATAGCAGCATTTTTTTCTGAAAAAACACTGATATTATTTAAGGCCTATTATTCACCCTTTTATATGATAAGACAATAAAGTGGTTTAGATCCCAGAGTTGTTTTTCACAGAGATACAGGATAAACTGGCAAAGTTAAAAATAAATCATCCTCATGGTTAACCACAGTACGTAAGATGCACATAAACCTTCAGTAAGAGATAACGCTTACAAAACCATGTAAACAGAGCTTACAGAACAATAATAAGCAAATTAACAGACAAACTGCGGATATTTATTTAAGAGTAACAATCAAAAAAAGGGAATTCTGTCATTTCTCAAAAGTTCTTAATAATTCGTTTGCTGTGATGTTAAGAAAGTCAAGCAAGTTATAAAGTTAGGAAAGTGAAACAATTTATTGTAGAGCAATTTAAAGACTTGCTGATTGGAACAAAGCACCTCATCTACAACACAAGCAAAGTCATTTGAACTACTCTCCAAACCCACCAGTGAAACTTCGTGTGTCTTCTGAGCATTTATATGGAATGTTGATGTTATAAAATAGGGCCAAATGCAGTAACTTATAGGGCTTTGCATGCAGTAACCCTCCACCATGAATGGTGTTAAAATGCAATTTAATCTATAATACTACTATAGTAAAATAATTTCTAAGGCATAATGCAATCAATTTTAGTGATAAAAAGTTAATATCGGTCAGACCCTACTTGGAAGGGGGTCAAAAATAAGATCTGGAAAAGTGAAAGGTTTGAGTGAGTTAGGGTAACTTCACCCGTGTTTATGAGCTTACCAGGGCTTCGGCCTGCGTCCTCTCATGACGGAGTATGGACGCAGCCTGAGAGAGTGTATCCACGGTGTGTGTACTTAGAGACTGCATGTGCTCTAATGATGCCGCATGTGAGGACTGTATTTCTATTGGAGGAGTTTCAGTAGCATCTGGTCTTAAAATGGCCAGACATTCAGTAGTATCTTGCTCTCTAGTGGTCAGACTGTCAGTAGTGTCTGACTTTATTGTGGTCAGACTGTCAGTAGCATCTGACTTTCTAGTGGTCAGACTGTCAGTAGTATCTGACTTTATTGCGGTCAGACTGTCAGTAGTATCTGACTTTATTGTGGTCAGACTGTCAGTAGTATCTGTCTTTATTGCGGTCAGACTGTCAGTAGTATCTGACTTTATTGCGGTCAGACTGTCAGTAGTATCTGACTTTTTAGTGGTCAGACTGTCAGTAGTATCTGACTTTATTGCGGTCAGACTGTCAGTAGTATCTGACTTTATTGCGGTCAGACTGTCAGTAGTATCTGACTTTATTGCTATCAGACTGTCAGTAGTATCTGACTTTATTGTGGTCAGACTGTCAGTAGTATCTGACTTTATTGTGGTCAGACTGTCAGTAGTATCTGACTTTATTGCGGTCAGACTGTCAGTAGTATCTGACTTTATTGCGGTCAGACT
>JBBPDC010186740.1:0-15339 GCA_037974485.1 Hemigrammopetersius urotaenia
CCCTCGACCTGACTCTGAACCCCACCCTCGACCTGACTCTGAACCCCACCCTCGACCTGACTCTGAACCCCACCCTCAACCTGACTCTGACCCCAACCCTCAACCTGACTCTGAACCCCACCCTCAACCTGACTCTGAACCCCACCCTCAACCTGACTCTGAACCTCACCCTCAACCTGTCTCTGAACCCCACCCTCAACCTGACTCTGAACCCCACCCTCAACCTGACTCTGACCCCGACCCTCAACCTGACTCTGACCCCGACCCTCAACCTGACTCTGAACCCAACCCTTAACCCAAATCTGAACTCAAATCTGACCCCCACCCCAAACCCGACCCGCTGTGTTTCTGTAAATGTATCTGAATATTTGGTCAGAAAGCAGCTTTGTCAGTTTTTGACCCGCCCTCCTCTGCCTACTCACACCCCTCCCACCCACTCCCAGCCTCCTTAAACCCTGCCCCCCGCCCAACCTCACCCCCCATTCTGCCCACAACCACAATTTTACAACATAATTTTACTCCCTCAATAGACCGATAACTGTACACAGAACAGTCAGATGGACAGATGGACAGACAGACAGACAGCTTGCATGTGTAAATAACGGTAAGCGCTGACCTTGAACCCAGGTGGGGGGGTCAGACCCAGGAACTCGTAAACAGAATTGTCCTCCTTGGCGTCGAAGAAGGTGTCATAGTCCTGAAACACACACCTGAAATCAGCATCAAGTTTGATCATCATTCAGGATTCTGCTCAGACAGAACAGCTGGTCTAGCTCCAGCTGCCCCCCACCCCCACTCACACCAACCCCCCCAGCCCCTCAAACTGCTGGAGTGCCCCCCCCCCACTGACCCCGCAGTAGCTCTCCTCGTTGAATATTTGGGGTGGGAGCGGGATTCCATTGGAGGGCTTCTTTTCTCCGGGGACGTTCTCCCTCATCCACATTCGGTTCTCCTCGTCAGAGGCGATGTCCAGCTGCGTGTAGTCGATCTTCAGGGCTTCCAGAAACCCGAGAACATCCTGCTGCTTCTTCTTGATCTGAGGAATAAAACGCAGCAGGTCATGCTGAGGTCAGGGCTGCCCCTGCCCAGGAGCACAGCTGGACCTTAAGAGGGGCGTATGCAAATGAGCACTCTTCGGACTGGCTGACCTGTATTATGCCTCACACAGGTGAGGCTGAAACACCATCAGTGGGCGGAGCTAAACGTCTGTGGGTTGAAAAGCTCCAAACTGAACGACTGCATTTGTTGTTTGCTACATTATAAAAACAGGCTGTTTTTGTGGCTTGGTTTAAACATATGGAGTGTACAGACGGGGGGCGGGTGGGTTGTGATATTTGTGATAGTGCCTCCTTTTCCACAGTAACTGTATCACTGAACTGGTAACTGGTAACACTTTACACTGCAGTGAACCATCACTAATGTTCTTATCTAGCTCTCTCTCTCTCTCTCTCTCTCACACACACTCACACACAAACACACACAAACCTATACACACACAAAGAAACACACACACACACACACAATACATTCAGAGGAGCACAAAGTATCTAACTTCTTTACTTAAGTGAAAGTACTTGCTTCCAAAAATACTACAGTTTTAAAAGTACATATTTCAGAGGCATTGTTGATTTAATGCCACCACACATGCAATACTTAATGCATCTAACTTGCTTGTAGAATATGTAATAAAGAAAGGCTGGTTTTCTTGATAAAGAAAACCAGCCTTTTTTTAATTAATTGTACACTATACAACTACATACAAGGTGTGTGTATGGACTATATTGTTGAACAAAGTTGACAACTGAACGGCTGTGAATGCAGCTGAACACATCCCACCCACTTTGCATCACAGGTCCATAACAGTGGCTATAAAACAGCAATACCACTTAAAGCAGTCAAATATGCAAAGCGGCGACTTCGACATCAAAACCAACATTACTCTCCATCTGACATGTCTCTAGTGATAACAGTACGGGCAAATCTCAGTGTGGGCAAATTAGTCAAACTTGTAAATGTCCTTACTTATCTTAAGCCGCAGTGTTACAGCGGACAGACGTGACGTAACACTACTAGTGATTTCTGCTAAAAACCCAATCACGTTTCAGAAAAGTGCAACAGTAACACCCACTTTCAGACCTGAAGGGAACGAGTACGAGAACCTTGACAGAAACGTAGAGAAGTGAAAAGTACGATCATTTATCAGACGCTTTTTTTCTCCAAAGCGACTTCAAATCCCTACCTACAGGGGGCGGTCTCTCCCTGGAGCAATTTGGGGTTAAGGGTCTTGCTCAGGGACCCAGTGGTGGTGCTGAAGGTAGGATTCGAACCACGACCTCTTGGTCTAGAGGCAAGTATCCTACCCACCACGCCACCACAAATGTAGTGAAGAAAAAAAAATACTACTCAAGTATAGATACTCCAAACCTGTACTTAAGTACAGTACTTAAGTTAATCTACTTCCTTACTGTAAAGGAAAAACACACCACACTGCTGCCAATCGGCCGACTGAAGAAGAGTGTGACAGCAGCCTGACATCAGACCCCTATCCTGGCCCCCCACACACATGCACACCCTCCCCAGCTGGTCTCAGTTCCTGACTGGTCAGTGCTGATATCTGAAGAATCTCCTGTTCAGACGGTTCTGCTGCCTTGTGTTTCTGCGGCGTTATTACGTTCTAACACAGCTGCGTTTTCTGTCTGGATCGGATCGGATCAGTGGAGGGACAGGAGGGTCACTCTGCTCCTCACCAACACACATATAGCTGTTGTATTTGAAGCTTAGCTCACTTTAATAAACAGCCCCAATCATCACCATTGGTTTTGTGGCTTGGTGTGAATATGTTATATAGTATATTTTGGGAGATATCTGGAGAACACTGCTAGTGGCTGTTTGTACATGTCCAGCTGGTGGGCCTATTGCTCTTTCGGGTGAAAGTCCAGGGCCGTTGTTTTAGTCCCAGTCCGCTGCTGTAATCCTTCATTATGTAAACAGAAACTCAGACACAGTTTAGATCCTTATTTCTCAAAACAATATAATAAAATAATAATTTTCTGGACCAGATTATGGAGAGTGGGATCAATACTAGTACAGATAAGTCTCAGTATCAGTATCAGTATGGATGCAGCTTTAACTGCCATCACTGCTATCAAAGGAGAAACAAACATTTTTTGTGGATTTTGGCCAAGGATGAAAATAATAATGCTTATAAAACAATATCATTCATGTGATATGTTAATGAATGTAATTAATAGTATAATTAAGTCCGTCCAGAAGAAGAGCTTGGCAGATGAGAGAAAGAAAAACAACAGAATAAACTTTGTAACCTATATAAACATGTTAGAGAATATTTACTAGAATATAAACCTTAAGAGTCCATTTTTATACCTATTTTACACATATTTAATCATCACACACTCATAGAGTCCTGATTTAACTCCATGAACACTGCAGATCTATCGCGAGTCCCCATTATGCGTGATCTTTTACTCCAGAAGAGCACAAGAAGGAAGAGGCGATGTAGATAATAAAGCACTAAAGGCTTCTTTAAATGCTTTTAAGGGTGCAGTGTTTCAACATAGCAGCAATTATACTTTTTTATTATTTAAAACAAAACCATCTCGGAGACCCTCTAGAACCTTCAGTGTGTGGAATGTGATCTGCAGAGATAAATAAGGAAAGCGGAGGGAGGGCCGAGAGCTTTGCTGCAGAAAATAAAGATATGCAAGGTCTGCCGCGCTTCCTTGCTGTGATCTGCAGCTACATTTTAATAAATAAACTATATTAAAATGTTAAACAGAGCAGGATTGGGATTCTTATTGGTCTGTTCCTCCTTAAATGGTCCAATCCGGTGCTTCAGGCTTTATAAAGGAACTGATGCACCATTTAAGGGGACAAATCCAACACCGCCTGTTTGGAGACCCCTTGAAAAAGCTCACACAGGAAAGATTTGGTTCTTACCGCCGTAGATCCAGAAGAAGTCGCCAGGAAGACTCTGATAACCATTGTGAACTTGGAAATGGAGTGTGTGCAGTTGTGAAAAGAGAGTGAGACACACAGAGAGAGCCACCAGCCTGGCCGGAGCGCACAGAGGGCACCGTGTCGCTATTTCTGTCCCCAGTTTGGTGAAGGGAGGGGGGCTTTACTGGGTCTGCTGGACGGCTGAGTGATTGGCAACTTCAGCTGTCTGTTGACACTGAGGGCACCAAGTTAGACTGCAGCAACCGTTCGGACCAGACCGAAAATAGTAGGCCAGGGTTTTAGGCTTTAGTCTCTGAAGCTTTGGTTTTTGTTGTTTTTTGGGACATTTGAAGACACAGTAAAGCCAGGCATGCAGTCCATCTGGTTCAAAATCCTTTCTATCACAAATGCAATCACTTATCTCAGCTTATGCCTGTTTTCAAAAACTTCACCCGAGATTTTCATGAATAAACGGATTAAACTATGCCCTCTACTGGCCACGCTCGAGAAGCTTTAAATATAAGTTGTTTGTTTGTTTGTTTGTTTGTTTGCATCATACACACAATGTTTTTAACTCCGTTTCTAATTGTGGACATAAACTAACAAATCAAGTTTTTAGTCAGAAAGTTTGGATCAAATCGACCAAAATTAACAGATTTAATAAAATAATAATAAAATAAATAATAAAACAGCTTTTGTTAAACATTTTTGACCACACTAACAAAAAAGATCTAAATCTGAATAAGAAAACCTGGTGGAAATGACTTATGACTACACAGACACACGGTGACACAAGAACAATATAAAATATAAGGTCTAAATAAATAAAAACTACTCAATAGGAACTACGGTGGGTCATAGGTTGAGTCATAGAAGAAAAAAATACAATAGTATTAGTAGTAGTAGTAGTAGTAGTAGCATTAATAAAAATAATAATAAGAAAATAATAATAATAATAATAATAATACAATTGTGGGATATGAAGACTAGGCTTTGTAGTGGAAAAACTGCATTTCAGTTAATGTCGTTTGTAGCACCGAGAGAGAGTCAAATATGAATTTGGGGGCAGCTGTGTTTTACTGAATAGTGTAACAAAAAAGTGTCAATGTGTAAACATGCATCATGTTTGTTTATTATTTAGCTGCCATTTGAACACAAACAGCAGGGGGCGCTCGGACCGCTGCGGCCTTCGGGTTCCCGTGGAAACCAAAAACGATAAGCAAAGCTAGGCTAACCTGCTAGTTATCGTAGGTGAAAGATAGTGTTCTTTCTAATTTAATAGACTAATTTAATTTAAAACATGTGAGTTTTAGACGTGAATGAGATTTCAATTTAAATACTCTACTTTACAGCGGAGAATACGTTGCATAATTTATATAATACCCTTAATGCTAATATCTAAAGGCTAAGAGGCTAATAAGGAGACTGAGGGTTTATATAGCTGTAAATGTATCATCTGCAATAATATTTTAAAATTATTAATATAACATGTTCAGAAATCTAACCGTACTATCTGAAATAACTCATGTATCAGAGGTCGTGTGATAATATTAGCTCAGTAATATTAGCAGGCTATGCTATCGGTTATGGTTAGTTTCTCACGACTTCTTTAAGGAAAACATTTAGTAAAATATTCCAATGTCTGTTAATAAATCTGATCCTGCTGTCTGGTTATATTAACATTAATCAGTAATGAGTTCCTGTAATTTTATTCACTATAAACACACTAAAATGAATGAGCTCAGCTGTGATTTTAGAGTATGTTTTTATATGAAGAATTTCCCTGCAGTATTTGCAGTTTACATTACATTACATTCATTTGGCAGACACGTTTATCCAAAGCCGCCAACAATATGAGGACACATTAAACCACATTTAAATATTCACTAAACACTATACACTATTGGGACGCCTGACAATTACACCAACAGGAGTTGCTCCCCACTTTGCAGCTATAACAGCTTCCACTCTTCTTGTAAGGCTTTCCACAAGATTTTGGAGTTTGTGTGGGAATTTGTGCCCGTTCATTCAGTCAGAGACTGACCTCATAAATGATCTTTATTGGTTAAAATCTATCAGTAGAATTCCACAGACTTTGTTTTTGTCTTTGTTTCTGCAGTGGATGTCTGTGGAACATCACGCCTGGAAAGAGGACCCACACAGTGACAGCTGTAGTGAGGATGAGAAACATGGTGGCCCAGATGAAGAGCATCAAGAGTCCTACAGCAGCGAGTTCCACAGCCTTTCAAATGAAACTAGCTCTTCCAGAACAGAGAGAAGACACAGCTCCAGAACAGAGAGTAAAGAAGCTTCTGATCAGTCCTGCTCTGGACCATCATCTGAGAGTGAGGAGGACAGTACAGCTGTTCCTGGACTACAGAATCCGCCAGCTATGCACGGGCCGCTGTTCCAGAAAAGACCTACAGGTATTCATTAGAGACAGGAATTGTGGGCATCTGGTAGCCTAGTGGTTAGGGCATTTGCCCTGAGATCAGGAAGTCGCGGGTTCGATTCCCAAGACTGCTAGGCACCTCGGAGGTACCCTGAGCAAGATACTGTCCCCACACACTGCTCCCCAGGCGCAGTGTTCGTAGCTGCTTCACTTGGTGATTGGGTTAAATGCAGAGGAAGTATTTCATGCTGTTCACATATGACTGAAATCTGATGATTTCATGAACATCCATTACTGGTCAGAGGTCCAGTAATGTTCAATATTTTAGCAAATAAAGTTTACAATCCACAGTATATTCATTATATAAGAGGCGGATGCAGAACTTTGTGTACCCTTCTAACTGTAAATGACACTCTACAGACACGTCATCTAAATGAAGGCTTCCTGTTTGTTTACTGATTTTAACACACTGGAAAACATAAATCAAAAATGTTTCCCCATTATGTAAAATTAAATGGTAATAAATATAATGAAGTTGGTATAATAGTTATACTTTTTCTCCTTTCAGGTCGGAGCAGAGGTGAACGCAGGCAGAACAGAATTCGCAGAGCTTCCCTCTTGCCCCCCCTCAGACCGGACATCCCCCAGCAGCGCCTCGCCTCGGCCCGGGAGCAGCGCATCAAGCAGCTGTGCAGCCAGGTGAGGTACCTTCAGCAGCAGCTGAGCGCCTCCTCGCAGGAGAACCGGCTGCTGCGTCGCCTGCACAGCCGGCACACGGTGGCTCTGCAGCACTTCCAGGACTCGCAGGCCAGCCTGCCCCAGATGATCCAGAAGCACAACAGCGAAGTGCACGCCCTGCGGGAACACCTCCGCAGCTCCAGGCTCCAGAACAGTGTCCTGGTGCACAGACTGAGGGCCTCAGAGACGCAGCTCCTGCACACCTGCGACACGCTGCGGAGGCTGCAGCACCTCAGCCAGGACCGCAGTCTAGAGGAGAGAGAGAAACTCACCCTGCGCCTCAGCACGCTCTCCACTGACCTGCACTCCAAAAGCAAGAGGATCCAGGTTTGAACTGAGGACTGACATCATCCAGTCACTGAGTTACTCCAGAGTATTAACGTTAATACTGATATGGTTTTATGGATTTTAGCACATTGTGCAAGAGGAATTTCACAAGTTTTTCATAATAATATACATAAAAAAATAATTCAGTTTAGAAGTAAAGAAAGTCATTCAAACCCCCCAGTGAAGCTCCATGTGTCTATGGATGCTGATGGTAGTAAAGTAGAAGAGAATCTGAACTCAATCGCTTTTCTTTGGAGGCTTTTCTTTTGTCTCGTGGCACCCTGCATGTATCCCTCCACCAGGAGTAGATTTAGTGTTGACTCAGTCTGAGTGTTGGGTTAACATTAAATATAAACATCTTTTTTTAACAATGGCGCTTGTTTTTAGAAACAATGACAAGAAAGACATTTAGAACAGTTGCTTTTATGAATCTGGCCCTAATCTTCTGGCCCTAGTATTTTGTACCTCAGAAGTTTGATCAGGTTTTATGTTGAAGGCACGGTTCCATCTCCATTGTTTGGGTTGCATTAATGAACTAATTTGTCTTTTCTCAATGTCAGGACTTGGAGAAGAACCTCTTGCTGAGTGGGGCATATTTTAATCGTCAGCTTAGAGCTGAGAAGCGAAAGACCATGGAAGCTCAGGAGCTGGTCAGAAGTCTGGAGGAGCAGATAAGTCATCTAAGCCAAAAGTACAGGGTACGAGGTCATCTGAGAACAGATTTAAAAGGGACGCAGTCTGCTGGATCTGTAGGGGGCATTCAGCCACCATGAAGAATATCTTCAGCACTTAGCAAAAGCTAGAACAGAATAGTGTTTAGGTACCTGCTGCCTATGGTCTCTATAATAAGAGCATTTGGAGTCTAAAAGAAACAGTCCCCACTTTTGTGTATTTTTAATTTTGACATGTTTTATATAAGCTTTTAAAATAATTTGGGCTAAAACCTTGTTACCTTTAGATTTAAAGTGTTTTTTGGAGAGATGAGGTTCTGAGGCAGCAGGTGGAGATCAGGCTGAAAACCACTGGCCGTCTTTAATCACATCCGGCCTGTGAAGGAAAGACTTTATTATTTGAAAGCAGCTTTTCAGCTTTCTTTTAGCTTCAGAGTTACATTATTCCTATTAGTCAAACAGAACTGATCATAAAGCAGTATTAATCATTAATAAAAGCCTTTGTTAATGCAGGAGAAGGAAAAAGAACTGGAGATTCACAACATCTACTCACACAGATTCCGGAAACACAGTTTAAAGAGAGGTACCACCAAACACGTTCTCTCCTCAGACAAAGAAAACAGTAAGGAAGGGCAGTCCTACAGAACCCAAACGACTGACCCCACTCACCTGCATCACACCTGTCAACCACAATTAATATCAATAATTAATAATAATCTTCTCCTCTCAGGAACAAAAAAGAACATATCGGTTCAGACAGAGTCTGTGGCTCTTTTAGCTGTGGAAGGTCCTGATCGCCCACTGGAAATCGAGTTCCCACAGGAAGAGTGTCCACCCGAGAGCCACAGCTGGGTCAGTCATGCTGCCTGTCAATCATAAAGCCACTGTGTGATGGTCTGCATGTGTTTACTGTAGTGTTTACCTGCAGGAGTTCTACACTGAGCCTATATACAGCGGGAGTGAGGAAGAAGGGATGAAGATGGAAAGAGAAGAAAAGGATGAGGAAACCAAAGCCCCCAGTGAGAGCCCCCCCCCCCACACATCAGTTATACTTTATTGATACTGTACTGTATCTTGTTATGATAGATTATTAACACTTCAAACCACAGAACTCTTCAAAACAGCACCACACCCACCGCAATGGGGGTCACTCCAGTGCTGACAACAGTCATGAGAAAAAAATGTAGTCTGTGGGGTCCTGACCATTATGTTCGGGAGGTGATTTAGTACACAGTCCCACTCTATAAGCGCTATTTCTGATAAAGTGGACAGTGACTAGACCCAGATGAAGTTAGACCTGGAGGTTTTACCGGTATATAAAATTATAAAGTGTTTGATTTCTGTAGATGATCATGACTGCGGTGGTCCACAGCGGGAAGAAGCGATGGCTAAACCCTCTCAGGCCTCGCCTTCAGGTCGGCCCAGGTCAGCAGAGGATCATCACCAGCTGAACTTCCAGAGTTTAGTTATTACACCATCACCTTCAACGAAGTTATCCAGCTCCCCTGGCAAGGTCAGGCGGCACTACACCTTTAAAGAGACCATCCAGAACCTGCACCACGGGAAGCCTGCGTATGGATCCTGCAGACCCCAGAACAGCCCCACTCTCCTGGACACCGGGGCGTACGACCCTTCCTTTCTTCCAGCAGCAACAAGACCAGGCTGCTCTCAGCCACCAAACACCAAGAAGAGCAACCTGATGAAGGAACTGTTTGGTCAAGCCCCCACGGAGCAGATGCCCGATGTTATTGGTTCTGAAAAGCGAGAACAGGATTCAACAGTCATCCGTCACTCAAACACTGAACCAAATTAACCCCCCTACCACCCCCCAAGTGAGGATCATTCCACACACACTTAATACCCCTTTGGAACTGATTATACAAATGAATTAGATTTGCTTTATTTGCAAAAAATTAAACCACTTATTGTGTTGCTTTAGTCAGATATGTTTAAGCAACAGCCTCAGACAGAATTTTACGCTGATCTCTTTATAAAACTATATTCTATTAAACATATACGACATTTAGCTCACACTCTTATCCAGAGCGTCGTACATCAATGCTTAAATAGTCCACATCTGTTTCTTAAACCTGTAAAGCTAAACTTAAACCAATGTCCACTTTTCATCCAAGTTACTGCAGGCTAGGTACATCTAAAACACCTGTCAAAGGAAAGGCAGGGATTAAGACAACAGTAAGGACGGGATGGGGATACGATGGGGTAACTAGTGTTATGTAAATAACTCCCATTTGAACTGATGCAGCTTTATACACTCAGTTATTCTATGAAATGGTTATGGTTGCACAGCCTAAAACTCAAGACATTCTACTGGAGTGTTGAAAAGCTTTTGGTCCTAAAACTAAATCCATTCATGGTGCAGGGATACATGCAGGACATAGTGAAGCAAAATAATCCCCAAAGGAAAGTATTTTACTTCAGATTCTCCAGTGTTTTACCATCATCCTCTATATAAACACTCTGGGACACGTGGAGCTTCACTGGGTGTCGACGCCTGGATTTGTGTTGGAGATGCCTGGTTCCATTCACCACCACTGTAAAGAAATCAGAGTGTCTACAATTAACTGTTTTACAGCAAACACACTCTGTTTACACACAGTTACTGGCGTCAACACCCAGTGAAGCTCCACGTGTTACTGGCATCTTTTGAGAAAACTGTAAAGTTGCACTGGTTACTGCAATTATTTTTGTGGGTCAGTTTAAAAAGAAAACCAGAAGATGTTTTCATTTTTATTGAAAAACAGCGAAGGAAAACATATCACCATTACAGACCTGTACCATCTTCATAAATACTGTTCAGGAATGATATTAACAACTGTAAACCATAGATGGTACCTTTAAACACACATACATACACAGAGGTAAACATTCCATGTGAGCACAAGAGTTACAGAAAGGTTTAGAGCTGAATTTCACATTTAGAACCATCTTTAAATCAGGAATAAAATAAACGGGTCAGCGGTGATGGATAAGCAGGTCTGTGAGACTCAACACTGCAATTATAAAAACAATCAGCTCATTCTGCAGCATCAAAAGTAACATTTCTGTTATTGACAGAAATGTTGTAACATTTCTGTTATTCTGTTATTGATTTTATTGACACAGTTCTCTTACACACACACACACACACACACACAGGGGTGTAGTACATGACTCTGAGAGCCTCTCGGTGAGGTCTTCGCTGTCATCGTCCCGTAGATGCTTTGAATTAAATAGGAATTAACTGATGGCATGGAGAGCAATGGCCACC
This sequence comes from Hemigrammopetersius urotaenia, assembly GCA_037974485.1. Classification (NCBI taxonomy): domain Eukaryota; kingdom Metazoa; phylum Chordata; class Actinopteri; order Characiformes; family Alestidae; genus Hemigrammopetersius; species Hemigrammopetersius urotaenia. The sequence goes on from JBBPDC010186740.1 coordinate 11,354, forward strand.
ACCTTGTTGCAGACCACCAACCAGCATGTTATTCCAACACCACCTACAGTAAACACAAACACACACAGTTACACCTGACATCAGTTCAAATGCTGAGGAGCAAAACAACCTCATTGACCAGTGGCGGTTTCTATAAGACTAGAATCACTGTGCTCATAAAAATAAGGTTACTCTCCTAATTTCAGCTCCTCAATAGCATTATAGTTGTATACGGCTCTGGTCAAAGACGTAAACAGTGCCACCCCCAACCGCGGTGAAACAGAGAATTTCAGTGGAACATGTTTCACTAGCACCCCCATTCATTTCAATGTAAATCTCTCGTGGATTTTTGAGGTTTCAATGGACTCTCTAGCATTGAACACATCACCAGCAGCCAATGAATAACTCTGTTCCTACAGCACCTTCACTGTCCTTGATTTCATTAACTTCACTCCAGATATCCAGAACCTGACACTGAACCTTACTAATCCTACTCTACAAACTTTATTAATACTAACGTCTTAGATCTGCTCATGTGAATTCTGAATTAGTGATATCTGAAGGCCACTGTAGTCCGCCGCTACGAAAGCTGTACCTGGAACTCCGGAGGGAAAGGCTACAAGTCGCTCCAGCGGTGAGATCCACTTACTGGGCACCACAGTGACAGGATCTGCGTAATACTTCCAGATGAGTGAGATCATGAGAGCGGCCTGAAAACATACGAATAAAGAACATCAGCTTCACTCTGGAGCTCAGAGCAGGTCAGAGGAGCCCAAACACACTAGTGGGGGTTTTCCAGACGCATAGTTTAATGTTGTACATGAACACCGTACAGTGGAAATTAAGCAGCAAGAACAGTTTATTTTCAATTCACAATGTCACAAAAAACAACACATGCCTATTCAGCCTGTAGCAGTTTAGCTCAGCCTCATGTTACAGAAACAGTTTAATTCTAAGGGATAGAAAGAGGCTAGAATATGGTGTAGAACTGAATTAAGATTGGTCTGTAAGGAGAAAAACGAGCAGGTTACGGGTCCTTCTTGCACAGATAACCACACAAAACCATGTTCAGGTGTAAACACCACTGGACCGGTTCCTCTGTGCTCGGAACAGATCTACAGCACACAGTGTGAACTCCACTAAATTCTTCCTCTATATTTAAACTCTTTCACCAAGTGAAGCAGGGGCAGCCAGGAACACAGCGCCGGGGGAGCAGTGTGTGGGGACGGAACCTTGTTCTGGGTACCTCAGCGGTGCTTAGCGGTCTTGGGAATTGAACCCACGTCTTCCTGATCGCAGGGCTACCAGCTGAACACCAGGTTGATGCGTGGAGCCCCTTTTCCGACTCCCTTTTCTAAAAATCCATTTAATTTGTAGTCCTCGTATAAAGGACGTATCGGATATGAATCTGATAAGAACAGATACTACACAGTTCGGTAGCAGCTCCAAACCCAGAGCCCCAGAAGAGGGCGGACAGATGACGTGTGGAGGAATATGAGTTCTCAGACTTCATCCAGCTTTAGGAGAGACGTCGCAGCCCCGGAGTTTAAAGAATGAAAACAGTAACGCGATCTAACATGACCCAGAACTTACCTGAAGGATGTAGAAAGCTATGTTCACAATCCACTTCATTTTAGCCTGCTGAGCCGTCCTGGATTTTACTGTAAAAAAAAAAAGAACATCTGGGTTTATCCGTGAAGAAACACCACCAGCCTGCAGGATCTTCACTCTTCATGCCTCCTCTCACAGAAAACACACTCCGAACTGAGCGCACAGGAGTGGCTACTCACTTTACACACATTCTACAGCAAACAAACGATATATTTAACATAATAAATCAGTGTTTGACAAACAGAGAAGTTCAGAGTTTGGTGTAAAACACTGTTCTGGAAACAATTCACAGTGAATGGAACCGGACATTTGCCTCTAAAAGCTCCCTCACAGAAAGTTATTCTATGAAATGGCTAGGGGTGCCTGAGACGTTGTTCTACCAGCAATCATGGTGGAGGGATACATACAGGGCGTCGTGAAGCAAAACAGGCCAGAAAGAAAAGCGATCAAGTTCAAATTCTCCAGTTTTACCATCAATAAGTGAATAAAACGGCTTTATTTGTGTTGGAGACGTCTGGTTCCATTCACCTCCACCGAGTCTCTACAATGAACCGTTTAAAACCAAGTACAACACGAAACACTGAACTATGCGATCATTCGATTTTTTTTCCCTTAAGCTTTTAAAAACCTCTCACCGTGAGTCTTCAGCATGTCGGTCATTTTATTGATCTTCCGCTCCAGCCGTGCGTAGCGAGCGAACTCGTCCATCATGCTGATGGTGGAGAGCTCCAGCCTCATGTTCTGGATTTCTGTTCTCATCTCCATCTCCTGCTCAGCATCCTTCTGAAGGACCTTCGACAGCTTTGATAAAGGAACACAGTTAATATTATTTTCGCTCAGATTTACAGTTGGACACCTGGAACTGTGAACTGATTTTTTTTGCTGTCCCTGGTGTTTTCTGTCTGCATTCTGTTCTTTCTTTGGGTTGAAACTGCATTGAATAAATGAGTTAAGCACCTCAGAGCCCTTACTCACATAAACACCACAAACACAGTAAACACCACAAACAGTAAACACCACAAACCGTAAACAGTGTTACTTTGATTGCAGGATACAACGAAACTGGTTCAGAATCTTACTAGTGCCACACACAATAATCTAAAAATCAAGTATACAAAGCATACAGCAGGCAAAAGAGAGAGAGAGAGAGAGACAGAGCGAGTGTGTGTAAGAGAGACAGAAGATAGGAATAGAATCAGACAGCGAAAGAGAATCAGAGAGAGAGAGAGAGAGAGAGAGTCAGACAAGGAAAAAGAGAAAGACAGACCGAATCAGACAAAGAAAGATTGGATCACAGAGTGAGAAACAGAGAGAGAGATAGAGGAGAGAAAAACACACAAATGGACAGAGAGAGATTGAGAGGAACAGAGAGCAAGAGCGAGATGAACCTTCACTCATAACACTGTAAACACGACATACTGTAAACAGTGTAAACAGTAAACACTGCTCTGTCTCTGATATTCCTCCTCTATAACCGCGTATAAGCGGGTATAAGCGAGTACTTACGAAGGAAGCGAGGGCCGGGAGGAGCGTTTTGATGAGGTTACAGAAAAACACGGAGCTCAGCACCAGTAGCCAGCTGCACCCGGCCGCCATCTTGACCGTCTCCCCGGTAACAAAATCACCACTAAAATAACTCATGCAATTTCACCAAAATAATTACTAAAATTACTACCAAAGCAATCTAATTCTAAAATTACCACCAAAACAATCTATACATTTTTACTAAAATAATTACTAAAGTGACCAATAAAATAATCCACCAAAAGTAATCTACAACATAAATACTAAAATCACCAATAAAATAATCAATATAATCATTACTAAAACTACCAATAAAATAGTATTATTCCTAGAACTGCCACCAAAATAATCTACTAAATAATTTATAAAATGGCCAATAAATAATTCAATAAAATATTTTTTGCTAAAATGGCCAATAAATCAAATTCGTGAAGTGACCACCAAAGTAATCTACAAAATAAATACTAATATTACCAATAAAATAATTGATAAATAATCGATAAAATAATTACCACTAAATTAATCTTGTTCCTAAAATAGCCACCAAAATAATCTACAGAGTAATTACTAATATTGCCACTAAAGTAACCTATAAAATAATATACAGAATAATAAAATAATCTATAAAATAATACAATAATCACTAAAATAATCCCTGCACCTCCTTCTTAACTGCGCTTGACACTCCCTACAGGCACATGACTGGAACTGCAGCTCCATTTAAGGTGGAAATTAAAATTAGAAATAAAAACTCAACTTTAGGCTAAGAAGAGAACCCTGCGTGCTCTAAAGTGTGTGTGTGTGTGTGTGTGTGTGTGTGTGTGTGTGTGTGTGTGTGTGTGTGTGTGTGTGTGTGTTTTGTGTGCGCGCGC
>JBBPDC010186768.1:0-15337 GCA_037974485.1 Hemigrammopetersius urotaenia
AAACCATTTTAGTGCCTGCCCCTGTATACCTATGTAATTTTGTAAGCGATCTATGAGAATATTATGATCTATAGTGTCGAATGTCGAAGTTGTGCCATTGCCTAAACCGTGTTTAACAGTTAACATTCAGGTGTGCAACAAATGTGACTATGGCATTCAAAACATCTCAAAAATGAACTGAAAAGGCACTGTTTTGTTTGAAATAGTAAAGAACAATATGTAGCTGTTACACTTCTCTGAATATTAGAATTATACTCGAATCTCGAGTTAAAACAATGTGAAGAAATGTGACAAAAATGTTAAAAGTACTAACCAAAATGTTCCTGTCTAGTTGCAGGAATAGAAAATGCAGCGCTGGAGGACCATTGTGGTGTTGTGCCTAATGCTGACTGTATTGAAAGTTTCGGCATTCAAAGGTTGGCAGATTACCTTCAAATGTGGCTACAGATGCTTCACTTTTTGCCTGTGACTTAGAGTTCAGAGCTAGAAATGACCAGCACTTACAAACGATGTTCATTTAATGTGTTCCTGTATCCTGCTTTCTAGAACAAATGTCTAATCAAAAAAACTTCACAGCAGGACACTGTGGGATGTGAAACATACAGTTTTATTTTAAAGCTGCTAATGCACATTTGCTCCAAGTCAGTGTTTCCTTAGACAGGGTGGAGGGGCTCAGTGGGGAGGATACTTGCCTCTGGACCAAGCGGTCATGGGTTCGAATCCTACCTTCAGCACCACCACTGGGTCCCTGAGCAAGACCCTTAACCCCAAGTTGCTCCAGCGAGAGACTTCCCCCTGTAGGTAGGGAATGGAAGTCGCTTTGGATAAAAGCATCTGATAAATGCCGTAAATGTAGATTTTTATTTTTCTGAGTTTGGGACAGACCCTTAAAAATGCAGAGACATAGAGTATCATTAGGATAATTAAGGCTTGGAGAATAATATGAAGTTGGATTGGCCACACTAAAAATTAGGTAAACCAATGTTTTAATTAGCAGAACAACACTATATTTCTTAAAGGGCCAAGAATTTCTGCGGTTAAAGGAGACTGGGGTGGTGGTAGCTCAGTGGTTAGGACACTTGCCCAGACCAAGAGGTCATGGGTTTGAATCCTACCTACAGCATACCACCACTGGGTCCCTGAGCAAGACCCTTAACCCCAAGTTGCTCCAGGGAGAGACTGCCCCCTGTAGGTAGGGAATGGAAGTCGCTTTGGATAAAAGCGTCTGATAAATACCGTAAATGTAAATATAAGACAGTAAAAGACTTGAGCTGGATGCTGCTCTTCCAACAAAACTAAGCTTTCCTGTTTAATATATAAGTTGCAGGGAAATAATAGAATCATCCAAGTTGTACGTCAGCAGAGTTTGACTCACACTATATTTGCTTTTTGGTATAATTTTGTTTCTGAAGTTGGTTTTGTTATAGCAACAACTTGACATTATCATTGCAAAACATAAATAATTTCTTAACAAATCTTTTCTTTCAGTGTAACCAATTCAGTACATCAATTATAGATCTATTAAAAGTAAACGCATGGTAGTGGTAATATTGTACTATATCATTAAGTCTGAATATCCTTGGTTTATTGATTTTCTAGGTTAACATGTTCTCCACAGGTAGCAAACTTGGCCACACACTGCTCACTGGTGCTGCAAGGCTGGCAGCGCACTGCTTCACTTGGTGAATGGGTTAAATATGGAGAAATGTTTTCACATTGTGTGCTGTGTTGTTCATCCGTCCTTATGTTTGCATCCTTGGTGTTGTTTTTTTAAAAAAAATATTTGCAAATTGTACCCAATGAATGAAGTTATTGTGAAATGTTTGATGTTGAGATTGATATGCTTTCTGCACGGGATTGTTTGTAGGTCATTTAACATCCAAAGCCTAGTGCATGTGGAAACAGTTCATTTCATTGTTTCATACATATTTCCAAATCAGTGTTCCTAAAGTATTAGAACTATCGTTTAAGCACTGTATTGTGCTTAAATGTATTGTTTGTTCGTACCTGTTTTTTGTGCCCCATGCAAAGCTATGTCTCCCCAGGCATTGTTTACCCACACAGAAACTAATTTTCTGCCATGTTTATTTATCCTCTAGTTTCCACCCCTGGTTTCTGCTACAAAGAAACTGATTGTAGTAAGTCAAAACAGATTTGAGCTTTTTGGTGATTTTTCTCCATTTCTTTTTATCATTTTGGCTTCAAGAAATTTCTGGGATCCCTAAAGTTTTCCGATTGTGATTCTCCAGACACCTGGCCGTTCTGTTGATTGACATTTTTGTTTTTCTCAACAGATCCGTACACATGGGGGAAAAACTTTGCTGACTGTTCACCTCATGAAACAAAACTTCACTCACCCATTGACCTAAGCACTGGGAGTGTGAAGAAGGATTCCATGCAGTCTTTAGACCTTTGGGGCCTAGTGGATCCTCAGGCGTCCTGGAGCCTGGGCAATGTTCGGGACACTGGTACGACCCACCAATATCTTCATGCATGTTAATTAGATAACGTGAAAGTCTAATGCCGCTTTTCCAGTGGCACAAGGAACTGTGCTGTACTGCGAACAAATGTTTTTCAATTACAAATAAAGTTACCCATATCTAAGCCGGACCCATGCTATCATGGCTGTGCTCAACAAAAGTGGGCGGCAGCCAAGCTGACTGCATCACTGCTTTTTGATTGGCCGAAATATTATTATTATTATTGTTATAACATGAAAATGGGTCGTTGTTTGTACAAACAAAGTACAAGCACAACTATTTGTTTGGCTTGTAGATAAATTTAAATGGAAATTTTCTATAATACGAATCCGCTAGTTCAACTCCATGGATGCTGGTTTGAGATAATGACTAGCCATTAACTGTGGGAGAGAACACTGAATAATCAAAGCGTGCCACAACTTCAGCGTCTTCACAGTACGGTTATGTTCCTGTATACCTACGGAAGAGTGCCTAAAGTAACACAAGCTTTATTTCGTTCTAACTGTAAATTGTCTGTATATATTTTATCAAATTCATTTTTGCCATTGTCTGATATACAGTCTGTTAGTATGTGCAGTATGTAAAAACCAATAAAAAAATAATGTTAAAAACAACAGTGTAATCACACACCATAATAGAAAATCCACAATGTATGTTTGTAGTCTTTTATCCATGATAGATTCTGTATGATAATTAGGGGAAATTCACTTGAACTGAATATATACACATATAAGCATGTATTACGTAAATGTGTAGGTTTTGTTGATGAAACAAATACTGCTGTCCATAACTTGAAAATCATTGGTAGAAAATACAGACTGAATGGATGGTGTGTGTGTTTAGTTGTTGTGGTGTTTGACGTCGGCATGACTGTCTCTGGACGTTGGTTAAAATATAACTATAAGCTTGTGGAGATGAGGTTCCACTGGGGGTCCAATAACACCAACGGATCAGAACACACTCTCAACAAGCGCAGGTTCCCTATGGAGGTACACACTTAAACATAAACTATTACGTGCTTCCTCTCACTTCATTCATATTCTCTTTATGAACAGTGATGTATTGATGTTTTTTACTCATTGTAAATGTGGGGACTAACACATTTTTTGTTATTAGATGCAGATTGTGGGCGTTGCCCCTGAATTTGAAGATGTGGACAAAGCTTCTCTTCAGCAGTCAGGCCTAGCCATGATGGGAGTCTTCATTGATGTAACATTGATTTATTTGTCAAAAGAGAATTAATCTTTTGGGTGATTTTAAGTGTTTTTTTTTTTTTTAAGAATGTTTACACAAGAGTTGGTTACATCTGAAGATGTCTGTCTTTAGATCGGGGCTAAAGATAACGTCGCTTTTAAGGCCATATCTGATGCTGTTCTCAAGGTTCCATATCCAGGTAATTTTTAAGTGCACATATGCTTTAACTATGTATTCTCCAGTCACCACACAGTTTATTTTCCAGGGGATTCAGTAAACGTGACTCCGCCGGCCTTGTTGAAGCTCATGCCTGATAAAAACACCAAGTTTTATCACTACCAGGGAGGCCAAACCACTCCACCTTGCCGCCAGACAGTAGAGTGGATTGTGTTTGAGGAGCCAGTCTTGATCTCTACCGACCAGGTGAGAACATACAGGTTTTTAAAGTCATATGTCATAAGGGAACATTTAGAAAAGATCACTGAATAGCCCTCTGCATCAAGCGGATGATTTGACTGTGCAAGTGTTTATAATTATCTTCTAGTTTTTGTGATATTGTGTTTAGTTCAGTTCTTTGCTTAACACTGCAGAGCTGGGTCTTTGTCCAGCAGGTGGTGGTAGTAAGCAACCATAGGCACTTTTCCATAGGCATACAGGAGTCGGATCTAAACCGTACTGCAGTGTTAGGGAACTTTCAGCACACTTTGATTTTCCAGCGTATCTCAGCCTGGTAACTGTGTTTCTGACGCATCAGCAGCTCAGTCCTCTCCCCTCAGTTTATGACCGGTTGCCATCCCAAAACCATGGCCTCGAACCCATGAAGAGCCGCTGTTGATTTGGTGGTCTTTTATTATTTCTAGCAGACAGTTAAAAAACAGTGGTCTCTTTCCATGTTGTGATGACAACATTTCGACCAATCAGAAAGCAGCGTCACAGAATTTATGCCAGTTTTCTAATAAGCTAACTCAAATCCACCCGTCGAACCCCTGTGGTGGTTACTATGGTGGTAATATATAAACGTTCAAAATTATTTTTCACTTCAGAAGATTTTAGTCAAAACAAATTGGACCATTTCTATTGTTCCATTCATAATAAAATGTGAAAGGAAAGCCAATTATTTCATTGTTTTGTTAAATTATAGTCAAAAATACAGTATGACATTTTTAAATGATACCTGACCATTTATACGAAGGAATGCATCTCTCTCTCTCTTTCAGTATTTGAGGTTTGCCACTCAACTACATTATTCAGCTAAAAACAATCCTGCAAAAATATTGCTGGTAGAGAACTATCGTCCCATCCAGTCCAGCTCCAAACATGAGATTTTTGGTTCTTCTGCAATAAAGATCCACCCAGCAAGAGGAGCCGCCCCGACCCACTTTGTCCTACTCTTCATCCTCGTCTTCAGCCTGTTGTTCTGTAGCCTTGTTGCGACTCATTAGAACATCCGTTATAGAGAAATAACTATTGTATGTATATATAAATATTTAAAATTCTGATTGGTAATTGCTATTTTCTTTCTGAGCAAAATGTAGCAGTGAAATGTCAGCCAGCATTGTATGAAATTTCGAAGCAGAGATTGTGTTTGATCCTAAATGCTGTGGAAATGCTCTCAGGAATTTCTCAATATGTATTCTGTGAATCAAATTGCTAGAGGTGCAAAGATCAAAGATGCTGCTGTGTTTTTGCCTGTAAACTCTAAATGTGTACATTTTTTGTGTTACCTCCTCTTTTAGGTTCAGGTGTGAGTCTAACACTTAGAATAGACAAATTCAGCGTAGTGTTATCTTCTGTGGGCCACTGGTAGCTTTACAAGTGTTCTTTAGTTCAGTCGCTCATTGTAAATCTCTTGGCGGTTAGAAAGTTCTGCCTTTGATTCAGTGTTTAATGTTCATAAAGATGTTCATGTTTTATGTTAAGTTCATGCTATGTTTGCATCTCAGGAGAATAATTAAAATCAGTTGCACTGTGCAGAGAAGCCAAGTTACTGTCGGAACTTAATCATGCCTCCAAAAACACAAGACATGTGTCTTCTGTCTTGTATCAGGTTGGTGTTTTTGTACTGTAATTCTTTCTGTAGAGTGAAAGGGTCACAAAGGAGCAACTTATTCTTTGTGGAATTATATATTTATTTACAGTGTGCACATATATATATATATATATATATATATATACTTGGTGTTCATTGTTCCTTTTTGTTCATCCTTGTGATTTACTTTTTAATATTCATTTATAAAAAAATTACTGATTTAATTACATTTAATTATGTTTCATTTGTTGTGAGCACAGGCCCAAGATGTCAAAGATAAATTAGGTTCATTAGTGTGACTATATGGGGAAGTTGCAATGTGCATGTTTACTTTTCTTATTGGCTTCTGGTTGCTGGATAAGCTGCTAATTGTTGTGTACTTCTCTGATTGGCTGCTCTGAGCTGTTAACAGATTCCCAGTCATATTCATTATCCCAAATTGTTCAATAAAGCTGATACATTAATGTGAAGAAGGAAATGGGAAAGGCATGGTATCTTTTCATCAGCTCCAAAATAAACAGTCCTGGTTTTGCTATGCTGCCTTAAAGTGGCAAACAAGTCTATGAAACTATATAACTGATGTGAAACATAAATCCCTCAAATGTTTCCCCTAAAGTGCCTAATTGCGCAATGCAGAGTATTCCTCAAAAAAGGAAAGACATTTCTCAAAATAAAAGTACAGGTTTAATTAAATGTGCTGTTAGGATTAGGACTGCTATGAGTACTATTAGGATCCTCTTGAGGGATCTTGATAACTTCATGTGCTGCTCCATTGTTCTTCATGGACTCGAGATGTCATTTTAATGATGTGACCTATTTGACCTAAGCAAGGAACTTTGTAGGGAGTGGAGGGACAAAGTTACATTTCAGTTACGTTGCTAAAATTTGTTCGAGCAGGTCGGTACTCATCACTAACCAACCACTTTGCTCCATTCCTCTTTTTTAAATGTTTTTTTTATTTTGAACTGCACATGGTGTATTTGGGGGATCTCTCTCATTTAATTCTTTCTTTCAATATATGTTTTAAATATCAATGAGACTGATGTGCATTAAGACTCCAGATTTATTGTTTTAGAACATAACAGTTCCTTTAATCATCATCACATACAAGAATCCAAAAAACATCAAATGTTAAGTTGCAAACTATGAATTTTTAGGTTTTTATACATATTGGATAATGTATCAAGTCTATAATTCTAAAGTTTAGGTAGAATTTACTGCTCCACTTTTGCGTTTTTAGCTTTAGCATTGACTCTAATAGTGCTTATTTTTGTTTAGACTCTTAGTCATCCTCAGGCTATTTAGAAATTCATCCTCAGGCTCTTGCTGCTATATCTAAGTTGCTTGCTTACATATTCGAGATATATTGCGTGGAATTTTTTTAACGTGTTGTGTGTGGGGTAGGGCTGGAGGTAGAGGCCCCAGGGGCACCAGTGGTGGCCCTAGAGGGTCTCCTCCCGTCAGGAACGTGTGTGTTCTACTGTTGTTGCTGCCAACTCTCTCAGCCGCTCGACCCCCCAGGGGCTCAGACATGGAACGTGGCCCAAGGCCTGGTGGGGGGCAGCTTTTAGGAATAATGGTGGTCATAGTGTGGCTTAGTGTGCGCCTCCTAGTGGCCACAAGTGATGGAACAGAGAGATGTTTGTATTTTTTGCCATCTAGACCAGGTGTTTGTCCAAGAAAATTGGGTCTGAACAGGGATTGTGACGTTGTGTGTGTTGTCAGTGTGAGTCGTTCCTCCAGGCTTTTCATTGCTTGTTGAGTGTAGCTCTGTGACTCCAGCCTTAATAAACTCAGCTCTTCTTTGACCTCCTTTCTCATGGATTCCAGACTGCTCAGCACCTCATGTAGCAGGACCACACACACCTCCTCTCCTCGGCCACTCTCATTGGTTTCTTGATCCTTTTTCGCCTCCATAGTCTCCTCCTCAGCCTGCACAGCTGTAGTGACCTCCTCTGCAGCGGTGACCTCCAGACCAGGTCCAAGCCCACCTTGATCACTTTTGCTCCGGTCAAGCTGCCTGGTGACCCGCTGCACCAGTTGCAACATTCCAGTCCGCCGGGTGTCCAGAGAACTCTGTGCACGGATCTGGCTCCGAACGAGAGAGAAGACTGACTGGACCTTTGCCTGCTTGGCCTCAGCTGAAAACAGAAGTGGGCAGTCATTATTTATTATGACCACATTTAAAGTTATGTGTTTTTTGTCACACGAACACACATCTTTGGATGTAACCAATTCACTGAAGTAAAGCATAGGGCCTGGGGAGCAGTGTGTGGGCACAGTACCACAGGCAGTCCTGGGATTCAAACCCACAGCCTTCCAGTAACGGGCAGATCCCTAACCACCACCAGGCCATCATTGTTGGTCAGTTTCTGACCACAAGGCCACTGGATAGTGTTTGGATGGTGGACCCTTCTTAGCACTGCGGTGACACTGCTGTGGCAGTGGTAGATGTGTGTGACATCATTGAGAGTGTATCAGACTCAGCACTGCGGCAGCATTAACCCTCAGAACACAAGCAGAAACGCAACAAATGGAAAATTGTCATCATATGGTAAAACGACTAAAAAGAAACTCTCAAAATCTTTGAACCATGGAGAAATTTCAGGGTAGACTATGCCCACAAGTGGGTGGTAATAAGGTTCTAAGGGTTCTAACAGTTAAACACAATGTCAGTCCTTGGATTAATAAAGGTTTATTTCAGTTTCACAGCCGAATTTCACAGTAAGCATACACACAGGTTCGAAGACTCGTTCTCGCCCCCTACAGTGCAATTCGGCTCGGTATACATCCGCGCTAAAGTATCAAGGTGAAAGTCATCATCGCTTGCGTAGTACAGACCCAGCTCCCAACCCAACTTTGTGAATAGATCAACGGAGATATTTTTTAAGGCAGCCCGTGAGATAACGGCACACCACTACTTATTATTTAAATTAAGTAACTCATTTATTTGATTATGGGCGTCTACATCCCTACCCACCTTTTGCTGGAGACTCCTGAACCTCGGGCTGCTCCTCCCGGCAAATATTGTCTTTGAAGGACATTTCCTCTGCCGCCTGTAGCACGGTTTTCTCCTCTCCTCCACCATCTCCTCTACTGCTGTTCTCCTTCCCTGGCTGCTGAGGGCTTGTTGCATCGTCTGCTGGCTGCTCACTCATGCCGATTTGATGCTGGGAGTTTTTTTTCCTCCTGTTTTTAACTACGTTGTTCACACTCTTAGAACTGTGGAACCAAGAAATGCTGTCATGAGATAAAGATCCTCACACCCCTGTTTCAGTCATATAAACAAAACCGTATTCACTGCGATGTTTTCTATTCTCTTGTCTTCTCATTCTCCTTTCTCCTTTGTGGAATCTCTGTTGCTCTCTTCTGTCTTTCTAACTGTATCTCGATGACCCTGTAGACCTCAGAGACCCTAATTCCCTTTAGAAGCTTTTACTACCCAGTCAACACGCTTCAGCACCACTTACACACACGCTGTCCTCCAGGGAGAAGCGCCATTATCGCATGCTCTTAAACATCTATTCCCCAAACACACGCACACATGCACGTTTAAATTCCAGATACAGACGAACTGTTGCGTGTAGTAACATACAGAAGATTTTGTTTATTGTTTATTTGGAATACTTATTCCGGCGGTGTTTAAATTGAGCTATAATATCTCGTAGTGTTGGAATTTTTTTTGCTTTTTTTTTTTTTTAACAAATTATCCTTTTTCTTTGTAACAGGAATGAACTGTCTTTCTTCATCCAGAGGGTTCATTAAAGGCTTCTCTATTGTTGAGTTCACTAAAATCAAGATAAATCCATTCTCTGCAGTTACAGCATGCATTGCTTAACCACTGGTAATGAAGTCCCATGATGCACATGGCCGTTATGTTTCAAACTCCATCTGGGAATAAAGGCAGAGAGAGAAAGAGACAGAAGAGAATGCCAGAGAGAAATCAAGTGCGTTCACTACTATATGGTGCCTGAATGTTGCAAATGTTGCATATTTTGTGGAGACTGGGAGGAGTTTTGGATTGCAGGTTTCAGAATGACTTTGCATTTTCTGACCAAGCATGAAGCACCATGAAGAATTTCCAAGGATTTCTACTAAAATAATCAAAAAGTGTCAAAACGCAGAAGGGTGTGAAATGGCCACAGGTGTGATTAGTTAATATGTTCTGAATTGGTCAACTGAGCTGTCAAATAACGTAAAAGATGCCTAAAAGGTGAGGCATATTGTGAACAATGGCAAAAGCATATTGTAATTTAATATCTCCAGTGAAATATAAATACCTCTCACTTTAATCTCACATATAGTGTGATGCAGGGTAGGATACAGGCCTACCACAGCAGCTGACCAATCAGAGTGCAGAATGGCTGCTACTCCTCTTATTTACTCCAGATGTAAAGAATTGAAAAAGCAGCCTACTTTTAAAAACTAGATGTTGCATAATCTAAGCCATACTTTTCCTTGACATTCTTTAAATATGAAAACAAATAGTACAACCATTAGCTATTCTTGCAGATAAAAACACTTTTTGTAGAATTAAACTTAAAATAAACAAAATTAAACAAAAAATATATACTTAAATAATACTAAAACTTAATGCATTCTAAAACTCGCTAAAAGTAAAGTTGAAAACTAGGAATGATTGCTGAATAAATAAACCAGAGGAAAAAAGAGAGAAAATTTCCTCCGTTTTCTGTTCACTGTTTGTACAATTTGTGGCAGTTGCTATTCTTTTATAAACTACTGCAGTGTGTGTAATAAATGAGAAATGCCTCCAGATGTGTTGTGAGAGCAGTAGTGTGTGTATAGCAACTATCCTATGTGCTGTATTCCAGCAGCTTCACTCCTGATTCGGTTTCTGATGGGATGAAACAGAATCACATGCTCTTAACATCACTATTTTAATTGTTGCATTTGTAAAACAATGGTGTGAAATAAATAGTGATGTGTATTTTTACATTTTCTCCAATTTTATATCAAGTGTGGTCAATAGTGACATGCACATTTTACAAAGACACACTTCCACAAATTATAAAAGCAATAATAATAAAAAGAGATACAATCTCTTTTTTTTTTCATGTCTGAATACATGTACATATACCCATAGTAACCCGGGATTTCCACCTACACACATTAAGATCTATTACATAACCCCAGAGCACGATATTGGATGCATCCAGTGGGTGGGGGGACGCCAATAGCTGCTCCTGGTCTATAAATTCTGGACCAGTCGGACACTCTTTCTCAGAAAAGGAGCCGCCGCACACCAACATGGTAAGATGACTTTCTTTTATTTTGACTTCTTTGGTTTATTTTGTTTAGCTCTTTGGTTCGTTTGCTTTTTTCATTTTGTTGCAAATTGTTACTTCTAAAAAAGAACTGTACTTTTTATATAATTGTACTTTTCTCTCTCTTTTTTTTTTAGACCTCCTACACAGACAAAGGAGAAAAGGTATTTGCCCAATAAACTGCTCATGAATGCCTTAGAAATTCATCACAGGTCTATATACGATTCACAGTTAGTACGTGTCAATTAAACTACAATATAATTCAAACACATTTTAGATATTTTATGTTCACTTAAATATCATTTTATTGCACGGAATTCATCACAATATGTATTTGTTTACTTTTGTTTTATTTATTTGCCTAATTTTCTTCCATCAGCACGAACAGGGCAGGTTCGTATGCTTTGACCACCTCACTTTTTGGGTGGGCAATGCCAAACAGGTAGGGGTGTTTAATAATTGTTATGTGGTATTTTTTAGTCCTCGTGTACTTTTTTTGACCGCAGATAGTGCTTTCATGTCTTGAACTCATTGACCCTTAGAGGAGTTTCTCTGGAGAAGGATGCTATTGGCTCTTTTAAGGGGTGGAGGAAATAAAGAAACAGCCACAACACACAATCCTCACTAATTTGATCCATATTGGCGCTTTTTTCTGGCCCATTGGCTCCGATGGCCACAAGAGGGTGCTGTTTCCCCAGTCTTGCAGTTTATGATTAGATATCTGTGCTTATTAATTACCTTGGTGGCAAATGATTGATAAAGTACATGTATTTGTATACACACTTATTCAAGAGAATCGCTTGTGAAATGATTAGCTGTTGTTTTATTCTATAATAACATATATACCAGACACTAGGAGACAGCAGAACATATTTTTCATTCAGTATTTTTATATGATTTGAGAACAGAAAGTTACAAAACAATAATGAGTCTAATAAAAATATTAAGCATAAAAATAGTAGGAAGTGAAAAATAAAAGAATACACCGAAAATCAATACAAGAAGATTAAAATTAAAAATTAAAAAAGATTTTTGAGATTTGATCCCAGTATTTTAAATATGATTCACTCTTGATATTAACTTTATAACTGAAATTAAAGTTTTCTCGTTGTTTTTAAATGATCTGCCCCTCTGTTCACTATTAGGAACATGAACACATTTGGTGTTATGTTGAAAATATTGATTCCAACTTTTAAACAGTGATAAGTTGTTGTTTGTGTCTCAGGCAGCCTCTTATTACTGCAATAAACTGGGTTTTGAGCCACTGGCCTATTGTGGGCTGGAGACAGACAGCCGTGATGTGGTCTCCCACGTGGTCAAACAGGGAAAGGTGCTGATACTTTGGCTTACCTTTGTGTTATTCTTAGCCTGGTATGACTTCAGTGCTGGGATTTTTCTCTGTTAAAGCTAAGATTGTTTTATAATTAGTGTACTTTCTTTCTCACTGTAGATTATTTATGTCTTTTCTTCTGCCCTGAATCCTGGTAACAAAGGTTAGTACAAACAGCGATGATTTATGACTTGATTAATATATAAAATATTGATTAATATATAAAAATATCTAAATGGGATTTTTACCAGTATTCAGTCAAGTTTGTCCAACATGACAACAGCTACAAAGGACTACAATTGTGGGTGGAACACGAATTCGTCAGTTAGGCCATTAGTAAAACAAACTGTTTTTCAAATAAAATTGCACTGTCCGATCAGAGATGGGTGAACACCTGATGAAACATGGAGATGGGGTTAAAGATGTTGCCTTCACTGTGCAGAACTGTGACTTCCTGGTGCAGGTAAACATTTAGAGCTCTTTTCAGTTTCCTTTTACTTCAATCACAACTTTTCATGTGTGTATTTATTAGTGCGTTAACGGCGCGAAATTCTTATCGCGCGATAAAAAATATCGCCGTTAAATCCCCCCCCCCCGACAGAGGGAGCAGGGTCTATACTACGCAAGCTATGATGAATTTCACCTTGATATTTCAGTGACTTGTCCGGTTCACGCACGTTTAAAACTTGTCTCGGTCTGTGTGTGTGTGTGTGTGTGTGTGTGTGTGTGGGGGGGGGTGTTATCTCCGTTAACGCCAAGATTCCAATGAGATTAATGCCGTTAAAAAAATTAATCTATGCCCACCTCTAGTATTTACACAGTATAAGAGAAAGCCTGATTCACATGAATCAAGAGTCTTTTGGACCTTATTGATTTGTGTTTCATGATGGACATTGTGTATGTGTGTGTCTGTTCTTGATAGAATAATTGTGCAAAATATGACACAGCTGTACAAAAACAGAGAGTCTGATCCTTTATTACAGATTAAATCAACACGTGTGTTCTTGGCTTTGTGTGTGTGACTTTGCAGAAAGCCAGAGAACAAGGTGCCATCGTCCTCAGAGAACCTCATGTCCTGGAGGACGAGTTCGGCACCGTGAAACTGGCAGTGCTGCAGACGGTAAGTATTACGTTTTCGATGCTCGTTTCAATAAATGCATGAATATTCTTTATCAGAAGTGCCTAAAACCAAGCTTACGATTATGTAACTATATGCAGATATTATTATTAGGACTGTTACAAATACATGTTCATAAAACAATTACTTCATTTTTTTAAATCTTAGCTAAAATGCACATTCTGTGATTAGTGAATTGTTTGCTGTTTGGATGATCAGCATGGTGTCTTCAGTGGTTAGGCCTTCGCCCAGTGATTAGAAAGTCATGGGTTCAAATCCTAAGACTGCTAGTGGCACCACTGAGGACCCTTGAGTAAGGTACTGTCCCACACACTGCCCCCAGGGCGCTGTATTCCTGGCGGCCCGCTGCTTCACTTGGTAAAAGGGTTCAGTGCAGAGGAAGAATTTTATGCTGTGATGTTACAGAATGGTCACTTTACACACATTTACTGTTCAGCATTCCAAACATTAGCCACAAGACAGCATAGTTTTCATCATTTTTATCTTGTTTGAATATTGTTGTTTGTTGTACTCAGTTTGCTTCATATCCCAGTTATTTATTTTAGCAATTAATTTTTTGATTAAGTATGTCAGAGTCGAGGGCGCGAACCCATGACTCTGAGCTCCCTCTGTGCACAGACCAGTCAGACAGGCGAAGATCCATGCTCGATGTGTTTATTAAAGCAAGAAACAGAACAAAACAGAAAGTAGGCACGGGGGCCACTAGAAAAACAGGGAACTAGAACTTCTGGATAACCAGGTTGCAGACAGGGCAAAACAAAAGCATGTGAGGCGATGGACTCATGAATAAACAACACACAGACAGGAACTTAAATACACAGCACAATCAAACCGAAAAACACAGGACAGGTGAAACACAAGAACACGTGACATAAGTAAAACAGAACGCACCTCCAAAATAAAAGCCCTCAAAGTAAAACAGAGAACAGGTAAGGCAACATAAAAGTAGTGGCATTAACCCGCCACTTGCCTGACCATGACAAAGTATATAATTTTTTTTTTACATTTAAATTTGATTTAATTTAATTTGTATTATATATTCAATTTATATATCGACATCTGTACTTATACCAGTATCTACTATAATCAATAGTGGCAACCATTATCACTGTGAGTGACAGAGTGAGGAAGAGAAGTGAATACAAACCAGTTTAAGATGCCCTTGTGAGTTTTATCTCCACCACCCCTCTGTTTCTCTCTGCATCTGTTATCTTTCACAGCTCCTCATGTTCCTCTGTTTTCAGTACGGGGACACTACCCACACACTGGTGGAGAGAGTGGGCTATAACGGACTTTTTCTCCCAGGGTTTCATGCTCCTTTGTTTCGTGATCCTCTTTTGGATAAGCTGTGAGTAAGAAGGGCTAAAAACACAACATGAATAAACATTTCTCTGCAGTTTTTCAGAATTTGAATCCCAGAGAAAACTTCACAAAGATAACAGCAATATAAAACATAGTATAATGTAAAAAATAAAACTCCAGAAAATAAAAATGCTATTTACACAAATGCTGTGGTCAGTAAGAGAGATGGATATAAATAGTATAGATCAATACATTAAATCACTGCAGTAGTTTATTAGAAATTGTTTTTTGTTTTTTTTGTTTTCTCCTCCAGGCCAAATGGAAAGCTGGATTTCATTGACCATGTGGTGGGAAATCAGCCAGACGATGAGATGATACCAGTGGTTGAATGGTGAGCAAGCAATTTAACTTTATTGTCTCAGTAAGTAAAAGTACTTAGAATAACTTTATCAATGGAATTTTTTGTACTTAAAGTACATGTGTGGTGGTAGCTCAGTGGGTAGGATACTTGCCTCCGGACCATGAAGTCATGGGTTTGAATCCTACCTTCAAGCACCACCACTGGGTCCCTGAGCAAGA
>JBBPDC010186796.1:0-15333 GCA_037974485.1 Hemigrammopetersius urotaenia
TTAAGGCAGTTCTGAAGGCGAAAGGGGGTCAAACACCGTATTAGTATGGTGTTCCTAATAATCCTTTAGGTGAGTGTCCTGAGTCCTGAGAAACTGAACATATTCACGGTGGTCTCATTTTTTTTCCAGAGCTGTGTATGTGTGACGGTCATATTTTGTTCATATAGCGTAAGTTTAAACATCTAGAATTAAATCTATGTAAATGCACAGTTGTGTACAAATGACATCCTACCACAAAGAAGCTGAATGTAAGATATTTGACAAATAAATATAAAATATGGCTTGTGAAAAAGTGAGAGCACATTTTATATATTTATATAAAACAAATAAAGAGAAAATATGCACTGAAATGTATGTAAACTGGCCATAATTGAACAAGTTCTCTGTAGAGGATATGAACTTATTGTAAATTTTTAGCCAAAGTGTTGCATTTTAGCATGTGTATGCATGTGGTGGTTTCACACACTGCTATAGTCTACTAACAGCTTGGTGAGTCGGGGAAGATTGTTTGTTCTATCAGGGCCCTAGATCACTGCTCTTACTGTCGTTTCCATCTGCATTTGATGTAAGAAACCGAGAAACCTCAAAAACATAGTGTCTGCCGTAGACTGAAACCCCTCTCTGAATGTTCGTTGGATGACTCAGGTTATCGTTGGAAACCTCAGGCTTCATTTCTGTACTCCACCAACAGATGATTCAACAGTTTCTGGGTCAGGTTCCTTAGACGTTACCCCACATTTGTGTGAGCATTTGTTCCAGCAGCTCGTCTGTAAAGGTGAGAGAGTGCTTAGTAAGTGGTGCACTCACTCAGAGCAGTTGAGGTGAACCCACCCACCACTTGGCCGAGCTCTGAGTGAACTGATGCAGGTGTGATTGAATGCATGAGATTTTCAGGCCTGATTGATCACACAGATGTGTTTTATTGGACTGGTGATGATGTACTAGCCTGTATTAGCTTTTACTGGCATCCTCATTGTGAGAATGGTTTTTAAAAATAATCAAGTTAACTGTTTTTTCTGTTGTACTTTTGTTCAAATCTTGAGTCTGGCCCATTAACTTAAAGGATTGAGGTTTTAAAAAGGAGTGAATAGAGAAAAACAGGTGACACAAGCTGATTGTGGGTTTTTACAAACATGGCCCACGTTGGGGTTTGGGGTTAGCTGTACAGATGTTCTCTCTCACACGCTCTCTCTCTCTCTCTCTCTTTTTCTCTCTCTCTCTCTCTCTCTCTCTCTCTCTCTCTCTCTCTCTCTCTCTCATATTCAAATCCACTTAACAGCTGACTCTAGCATCTTCTCACACACTCCCTAACCCATTAAAGCATCCCAGCATCATATTTTGCTTCATTAAATGACTCCACCATGGCTTTGCTGGTATTTGCTCTTTTAGGGGTTTTCTTAAATCTCTCCCAGGGCTTGGAAAGTAATGGTAAGTGAACAAAGCTTTTTTGAGTTTTAGCCTATTAATAGAATGGTTATTTTTTTGGAGATCTGGATTTTTTTTTTAAATCATGAATGTCTTCAGTAAATACATTGAAAAACTGCTTTAAGTTCAGTATTTCTTTCCAGCTGGCATTCAATCAGTGCACCCTCACCTTTATAGTACTTGTCTTATCTGAGATTTCAGGGGTATTTTGTTGAAGGCAAATGAATAGTTCTTGTCACTGTTTTACATTTGAGGGACTATAAGCTTGATGCAGTTGTGCTGTGCAGTATCTTTGAGGATAAACCTCATTGCAAGTTGTTGCATATGCTTAAAGTTACTACAGCATGCAGAATTCACTGGCATCAGTGACCATCACTCAAAACTCATCATCAGGCAAGTGATTGTCACCATTTTACTTCAGTTGCATATTATACCACCAAAGGCATGTTGTCTTATCTGAAAGTGTTGGTCTTGCTACAAGTTTTTATTCCAGCAAAGCAGGAGCACACATTATCATTTTTTTCAAGACAGAGACTAGTTTTATAGAGTAGAGGTAAAATGCAGGTGTGCTCTGACTTGTTTGAAATGAGAGCCTGCACCACACACACACACACACACACACACACACACACACATATATATATATATATATATATATATATACATTTTGTTTTTAATTTCATGTTTTTTTTGTTATATTCATATATATATGAATAAATTATTTTTTGCCTTTGTATGTTTCACATTCACATTTGAAAGATATTTAGACACACACACACACACACACACACCCACACCCACACACCATGTATTTGTCCGAATGAATGGAAATGTACAAATAAGGGTATGTGAATATGTCTTCCTTAGTGGGCAAGGTAATAACTGCGGTTTGCTGCAAATGTCTCCGTTGGAGCCCCGCCAATATAGAGACTTTACACCTCAAAGTCACATGACTGCATTTGCTGAGAACGGCATTCACTCGTTGAATAAGAAAAATCCTACATGTCGTTAAAGTAGTGGGGTGCTTCCCCAGTTGGTGAAATAGTGAAGCAGTGAAGCAGTGATGATACAAAGTGAAACGGTTTCTGTGCTCATAAGAGAGCGATTCTCTGACTGAATGATCAGCTGGCTCATGCTCAAGCCGTGCCCTTTCAGATTCTCAGGCAGAAGACAGCAAAGGGCACTGAAGAAATTTGTGGGCACACAGACTTTCTTTATGGCTGCTTTAGCACAAGCAATTAGATCTGTCAGAATTTATGCTCCACACTGACACTTATCCTAATTGCACTGGATGGAACGGATGTGTATGTTTATTGTATGTGAGGGACAATGAGCAAAGACCAAAAAGGATGTTTCATTTTTATTGCCATGTTTACCCTAATGGAATATGTCATTAAACCTTTGGCAACATCACCTCTGTCAGGAAACATTTCTACGTAGACTTCAAGCTCTCAGACAGGCTAATACATTTAATAGAGGAAGATAGAAGACAGAAAGAGATACTGTGGCTATTTCTCTCTTTCTCTCTCTCTCACTCTCTCTCTCACACACACACACACACACACACAAACAACGTTGTAAGTCAGGACCTGCACTTTAGTTCTTCACTCTGATTACTACAAAATGCATTACCAAAAGTTTTCAGTCTACTCAAACTACTTCTGCATTAAGGTAGCACTGGCTTTTCCCTGTGCTTTAAGACAGAGTACAACTTACCATAAAACTGGACAAAAAATATGTACAGTGTGTAAAATATGTACAGTCATTTCAGACAACACCAGAGCTGGTGTCCACAATGCAGTCATAAGGAAGACTAATTTAGGACCTGATTCCTCAGTCGTTCCCACAAAAATTGGATGTTTGTGATAACAGAACTGTTTGTGAAAACAAATCTGTTATCTAAAACAGCTAACCTTAGCACTCAGCTACCGTGTGACGTTTATCTCAGTTTCATAGCTCATAGTAAGCCATCTTGAGTCCTAAACCACATCAAGCCTGTGCCACGTTAATGAAGAGGCGGATGCGGTTTCAACAAGTTGAGATACGTCTTGTAGCTGTATAAACAAAAAAGATCTGGGTGACTGTTGACCTCTACAGTTTCTTTGTAGCATTATTAGCCTCAGAGCCTTCTAAAAAATGATGTCTTATCAAGGAATGCAAAACAAGTGGAACAGATTTATGGTTTTCTGTTGCCATGTATTTGCACCTTGAAGTGAATTTGTCCTAAAGACCTGTAGGCCTTGATTACATGTGCCATGTCTTTCCTCATTTTCTGGACAGATCCGATAGATGTTGTGCATGACCAGCAAGTGACAGGGGTGCTGGGGGAGGAGGTGTATCTACGCTGCCTTTACGCCGGCCAAAATAATATCTCTCAGTCCTTCTGGAAACGTTCTACAAGCAGCTCAAAGATGGCCGGCTACAGGTTTGGTTGCATCCCTTTCTACAAGGACAACTTCTATGCTCCAGCATCATGCACCAACCTCACTGTGAAGGTGAGCATAGGCAGCCTAGACATGGAGGGAACGTACATGTGTGTTTTCGACTGGCCAGATGCTGAAACAGCGGCAAGCTTGACCCTCAATGTTATTGGTGAGTATGGATGAACAGAGGTTAGTGCTACATATCAAGGTTCAAGGTGCAAGTTATGACTATAGACAAACAGTTAAAAAAAAGCTGTAACAGTAGTGTATGTAAAGGGTTAAGTGTATAAGAGGCAATTAGCAGCATTGAACAAATGCAATGGATGACAAACAATACAATAAATACAATAAATAGACAATATAGCAGTGTACCAGTAATGTGAATGGAATCTAAGACATTACAGTAAGTGGGAAATTATTAACACTGCAATTTTTTTTATGAAAAGTGAAATGTGAAAAGCATTTTACCATCAGTAGTAGTCCTGGCTAAAGCCAAGCTGCTTCTGTGCTCTATGAAAATTTGAGCAAATAATAAAAATGCGATTAACTGCAATTAAACAACACAAAATAATGTTAATGAATTACGTTAATTATTTAATGTTTACCATCAGCACTAACTTGCTGACAAAATGAAGAAATCATTGGAAATGTCCCATGTTTAATTACTGCTTACTCTGTTACCGGCCAGAGTGTCTTCACAGCTCAGTGTAAGGCTCCAGATCTCAGGGGAACTTTGGTCTTAAGTTTCTAAGTTTCTTTTTCTGTATTGGCCATTTCTCTTCAGATGCAGAATGTTACTACCTACCATGAATATGTGAGTGATGTAGTGATGAGAGTGAAGAACGTATGGGTCTACATACTACAATTAGGGAAATAGGGTTAACATTTTTTCAATAACATTTCTTTTTGATATTAAAATGTTTAATTACAGAAAAATTAAGAAAGTCATACATCTGTTTTTCTTCTCTAAGCCCGGCCTGAAATAAACACTCACGTGGGGGACGAAGTTTTGAATGGAACTCTCTACCAAAGCGCCTCTTGCTCAGCCTCGAATGCTAAGCCCATGCCGCTCATCCACTGGGAGATCCGTGGTGTTCCTCTGAGTGAGGGCATTTTCTCCATCAACACCATGAACTCCACGCATTTGAATGGCACATCCAGCATCACCAGTGTCCTCCATTTCCCTGTCCTTCTGAATAATGAGGGTAGTGTTACCTGTGTTGTCCGGCATCCAGCTTTGAGTGAGCCCAGCATGACCAATATAAAGTTACAAACGTTTGGTAAGTTTTGTCCCTTCAACAAAATAATCTAATTACTGTCCTAAAACTTATAACTTCAGTGTGAATGGGCGGGGCTATGCGGGGCAAGCCCTAGGTGGGTGTATGTATATACCTTCGTTTTTGGGACATCACTGTGTGTCCAGCTTAATTTGAATATATGGACTTGCGATTCAACAGTACATTTTGAAACAGTGTTCTTGTACCTTAAATTATTTTATTTAAAGAAAGCAAGGAACAGCATAGGCCCTTTAAAACAGTTAGCATCGACCATGAGCTTGATCTATGAAGAGGCACTGGAGAAAAATATAAAAGGGAGTACAGCGAACACCTAGGAAAGGAGTGCTAACAAGCTGCACACAGGTGAAGGGTACGTTAAAGGGGCGGAGCTAGACCCTAGGAAGAAACTAGGGCAAAAACAAAAGCACATGGCTAGAAGAAAGGGACTACAAGGGAAAATGAGAGAAAGACACAGACAAAGAAAGTGCAAAGGCAGGAAAAACTTTGTGTTAGTTGTGTCTTCTGCCAGTTGTGTGTATCTGACCGCATACTGCTAGGCTTCATGAGCTCTCTCTATCTCTCTCTCTCTCTCTCTATTTCTCTCTCTCTCTCTGTACATGTGTTTCCTGTCTAGTTCTAAATATTCACATCAGCTGTCTGCCCATAAATATCACTTCCACTGAAGCTGCTCCTGAACAGCTTCGTTTACAGCATGACACTGAACTGCTGGTTGTCTCAACAGCATATTTTATAACATATGAAACAGAACTACTGCAGTATGAATGAACATCTGCCTTCTCAACTCCAGTTGATACATACTACCCATCAAACATCTGGGGATTTTGAAAATTTTGATAAAAATCAAATGAGCTTGTTGTCTGGGTCTATGGACATGCATAAGGAATAAAAACCTACCATACTACCATTGTATACCCCTTTTTCATTAGCATAATAATGAAGATTGTTAAACCACCAAGGGGGCAAAAGCTGTCTGATATGCACTTTTAGCAATAGTGTCAACCCATTATGTAGATACAATAAAATATTTTTCCAAAATAAGTAAATAACTTATTTTCCATTATGCATGAAAATTTTGGATATCAACTTTCCTGCTGTTTAGAGCCCCTGCCCTCAAATAATATACTGCCTTGCCAACCCAGTATAGACTTCTGAAGATGCTCATTAGCCAGAACAGGTGGATTGTGGCTGAAGTCAGACCTTTTCAGGAGGGACAGGGTTGGTGACCCACCATTATAATGAAGTGTGTCCCCTGCAGAGGATGTGAATTTTATTTTCCTTTACAAAGTTAACATGTATTAGCAGGTTTTTTGTTTTTTTTTAAACAAATTGAACACAATTAAAGCAAGGTGTGTAGTTTGGTCTCGTATCACCTTTTGAAACACTTGAACACAACTTCCTCCAAAACATTTGATAAAAATATTCCTGATCTTTACACATTATCTTTAGAATGTGTAAAAAAAAATCTGATTATTTTGAATATGAACCTCTCAAAAACATCTGTATGATATTCCAGTTAAATTTAGAGTTTCTTTCTATGGAAAAAAAAACATTTATTGTATTGAAATCAATGGAGAAATATAAGCTTCCTTGATTTGTATTGCTCCCCTAAAGAACCATAATTAAATTGAACCATCCTGTCCTACAGTTTCTCCCAATGTCACCATGGAGGTGTTGCTTAAGCAGAAGGAAGGGAAAGACTTTTTCCAGGTCCTTTGCACCGCGACCGGAGGGAGGCCTAATCCGGACATCACATGGATCCTGCCCTCATCTGCACACACACCACTTTCTCAAGAGCATGATGCGGGTTTTGAATCATTTGCCAGTTCCCACTGGTTTCCAACAGATCTCTATGAGGGAGAAAATGTCACCTGCATTTTTGGCTACCCGCTTCTGCCAGTCGTACACACAAGATCTGTCACCCTGCCGACATACTGTGAGTATCAGCGTGATGATCTAAACTGATTGTGAACTGATCAGGAAGTCACACAGAAAAGCAGCAGACACACAATCACATTACACTTCTAGAGTGTTTATATTGTTTACACTCTTCCAAATCTTACTGTTTTTTAGATATAGCCTCTCTTCAGCTGAAAAACCACAGTAGTGATTTGTTGATACTCCAGGAGGGGTCGAGAGGGGTCACCATCAGTATGGACGTGATGGGGAATGTCCCAAGCTATAAAATCATCTGCATCAAGTGAGAATCCTTACAGTTTAATTTCGTTATAGCCACAGATACGATGTGGTTCTGAGCAATTTCTAATTACTCACTGCTCTAACACTGACCTGCATGTTTAATAGTTTCTGTATTGCAGTGTCATTGTAATGGATTCTGTGATGTTCATGTTCTCTGACTGCAGGGATGGAGAACCTCTGTCTGAAGATGTGGATGTGACTGGCAGTGACATCTTAATAAAGGGCCCTGTCAGCTTGAACCTTTCTGGTCAATACCAGTGTCAGGCTTCCTACTACCAACATACAGCCTTCTTACAGTTCAATGTTGAAGTGAAACCCTTATTACCAGGTACAAAGAGGCCATCATATGTATTCTTTTGACAAACCTGTTTCTTCAGCATACTGTATCTTTTTGCAGTTGGATTCCAGATACATTTTCAGATTGTTTTACATGTGAAATCAGATTTTTGGACACGGGACACATTCAGATTTCAAGGGTGACAGCGAGGCACATTATATATCCTAGCCCTTACAATATTGAAGCTTTTAATACACAATCAGGGAACATATTTTACTTTTCACACTGAGCTACAGTAAAGTCTGAATGGCAAAGTCTGAAATACTAAATTGAGCCTGTTAGCCTTATAGCCAACAGTATCTTTGTTCATTTTTTAGTTGTTTAAAATGTGAAATACTTTAGTGACATATAGCACAATTGTTCTGCTAGTTATAGTTGTTGAGGAAAAGGACACATAGAGACCTAAGCTCATATGTGTGAAGTGTGTTTCATATCTACAGCCAGCAAAATGACAGCCTGAACTTAAAAATCTAGTGAGCAGTCACTTTGACTTTGATAGAGGTAATAATCTGGTTTGCCCTGTGGGATAAACAAAGCCCTAGCCCCTAAAAAGTGGTAGTTCCTGTTACACTGCAGTACAGTATAGGACTCTGTGGACTACCGTCATGGCGATATCTCAGATGTTAGAATGATGGGTAAGTGTAACCTCCATATTTCTTCTTCTTTTAAGTGACTTTTCCTCCAAACATAAGTGTTCGTCTCTGGAAAGAAGCTGGCAACACCTATATTGTGTGCTTGGCCTCTGACGCCTCTCCTGCTGCAAACGTGTCATGGGATCTTCCACCAGACATTGACGGGGGAATACAATCCAACATCAGATCCTCTAACGGATCACACACTGTCCGAAGTATCTTAACCCTTCCTGCCTGCTTGTCCAAAGAGCTCGCAGTTGAGTGTGTGATTGACCATTTAGACCTTGCAGACCAAGAGAGGCGACCAATCACTGTGCCCAGCTGTGGTAAGTAAAGCAGAATTTTGTGAGCTCACACCACATCTTCAAAACACATTGAGTTGCGCGTTTATTCAATTTATTTGGTCCCACTGGTGCACTGGTAGACCATGTTGGTGTCACTGGTGATTGAGAAAGGTCCAACAGATTTGTATATACTACAAAAAACTAAATCAAACTAACAAAAAACCAGAGAAATTATACTGAAGTCATTAAGTAAATGTAGTAAAAAATAAGCAAAAAGTAAAAAGTAAAAACATGTTGATATCTAACATACACTGCAAAAAACATTTTAATTTTAAATCTATATTTTTGTATGTGAACTATATATAAAGTATATGATGATAATTAGGATTTTAAATAATATTTTTGCTTATTTATTGTTTTTTTTAATGTGTTGAAATCCTTGCAGACCCCAGCACTGTAACACTTCTGTCCAGTACTGTGTGGGAAAATGGAGTTGCCTATGAAGCGGTGAACTGCAGTGCAGACAACGTGCTTCCTGGTTCCAACTTTACCTGGGGCACAGAAAACTGCACAAGTGGCATCAATGCCTCAGGGCTCAGTACTGTTGTGGTAAAGTCTGAGCCTCAGCAGGATAATGCTGAGGAAGTTCAGAGCACAGTGTATTTACCAGTCAAGCTCTACGCCGGGTGCACAGTGATCTGCACACTGGAGAACCAAGGACTTCAGAAAAAGAGCATCCAAATCCCCTCAATAAGTATGTTTGGTGTCTGAAGTTTTGCTTCTTTAGCTTTCCGCTGCAGCAACAGAGCAAATGTAGCTTACAAGTAATGGAGGCCCAACTGGCATCATGCAAACTGTTGAGTTGTTAAATCTCAAATATACTCACCAATGTGATTTCTGTCAGTGTTATCTGTTTAAAAAATGTGCGGACAGAATTCTTCTGTTCTTAGCTACGAGTTGACCTGTCGATAACAATCGCATAAGCAGATCTAGCTAAGATTACTCAACAGCTTGATGCAGTTTGAAACTGAGCATGTGATGATTTAGACTTGCACGTTGCATGACGTTAGTTGGTGTCATACAAGCTTTCAGTCTCTTACAGTTACATTAGCCTCCTATCTTCAGTGCAGCACTGATGGACTACAAATTCGTTTTTTTCACTAAACCATCACTTGTACTGGTGTAATATAATGTGATTTATTGACCACTGTTTTCTGCCTTCTCTTAGATCGCCCTGGAGTTCATGTGAGTGTTGGTCCACTGAGGGACTCCATACTCTGGGCTGCCGTGTGTGTATACAGAGGCGAAGGGGTTGTACCCAACATATCCTTGGTCATTTCCGACCACAATACCACCACAGCACTTACGAGCATTCAACCTGTATATGAAGGCATTAAAGTTCTAGTTGACGCCACCTATGAATTTAAGCTGAGTCAGCATGAGGGGAGAAACTTGACGTTCGTGATCCGCAATGACTATGGCGAAGAAGAAAGGAAAACTGTACATATTCCCACATACTGTAAGTATGTATGTCTTTTCATAGTAGGGACATTGATTTGTACAGCTCTATAGTATCCTATGTGATCGCACCCACTGAAGTGAATCATTTGATTATGCTGATACTTCTCATTTTCCAACTTTTTTTAAGCTGTTTTGCAGTCAACATCTCTGATATGGTGAATGGTTTTATGTTTATTTCATCTCTGGGTGATGAATTGTGCTTCCTCTGCAGTTATCTCATCCGTCGTGGTTTTGAATAAAACCAGTAAACTGCGTGGGAACCACGGGCAACACACTGTTGTGAACAGAGTAGTGCTGAAGGAGGACCTCCCCAATCAGAAGATCATTTTCGAAGTTCGCAGAAACACACCTAAGATTAATCTCGAATGTTTCAGGTATGCTCAATGAGGTTCATTACAGTTTCAGTGCAAACTACATAGAAACGTAGAAACATTTCTTAGACCAGCACTAATAGTACAGCACCAATAGTGCATATGAGACATGCCTGTTGTCTGAATTTTGCTCCTTTACATTTGCACTGGAGCAGTGCATGCTTACACTCCAGTTATCCTTACATGAACATCAGGTCTGAAAACATGCCACACTTGCCTCAAACCTTGTTAAGTCGTGAGACAGACTTGCTTGTGTACATTCCAGCTCTATTTCATCCACAAAAATGAACAAAAATAGTTTAAAATAACAGAAACAGGTTCCCTGACACCTGTATTTTTCTCCATTTGATGTTATAATGTCAGAAGCCATATAAGCAAGTTTATTTGGGTTACATAACAACTCAGCATTTCTGGAGGCAAGTTTGGATGATTAACTGCAGTTTGCACGTTTTCATTAGCTACACTATATGGACAAAAGTGCTGGGACACCTGGCCATTACACCAACAGGGACTCTAATGACATTCAAATACATAGACTTTAATAAAGAGTTAGTTTCCCCCTTGCAGCTTCCACTGTTCTTTGAAGTTTTTTTGGGAATCTGTGTCCATTCATTCTGTAGAGCATTTCTGAGGTCAGACACTGATGTTGGACGAGAAGGCCTGGCTCACAATCTCCTTCCCGGTTCATCCCAAAGGTGCTGGATGGGGTTGAGATCAGGGCTCTGTGTGGGCCAGTCAAGTTCTTCCAAACTAAACTCATCCAACCATGTCTTTATGGAGCTCGCTTTGTGCACTGGGACACAGTCATGCTGGAGTAGTAAAGGTTCTTTCCTAAACTGGCATTGTCCAAAATGTCTTGGTATACTGAAGCATTAAGATTATTATCCTTCACTGGAAGTAAAGGGTCACCTGAATTCAGTAATTAAGAGCTGTGTCCCAATACTTTTGTCCATATAGTGTACATTGTAAGTCCAGTGCAAAACTATAGAAGCAAACACCAGCCATGTTGAAGCTGACCAACTGCATTTAGGTTGAGGGAAATTTTAGGATATATTTTTACCAAACTGTAGTGTATCATCTTTTAAACGCTTTCTGTGTTTCAGAGCTGATGGATCAGCTGCACACACTGCTGCCATGGGCCTAGTTTTTATTGATCCGGCGTCAGAGAAGGACACGGGTCTCTACAGATGCCACGTTTCTTGGTACCACCATCAAGCCACAATCTACGTTCAGGTGGACGTAACCAACCAGGAATCCCATACCAGTAAGTATGGCCTTATAAGTAAAATATTGGCTTGCAGCAACACTGAAGGCTGAATGTGGTCCATTCTTTTGTCAATTTTCACTGTGTGACATTGAACCTCCATTAACTACATGCCTTTGATGATTGACCACATAAGGATAAGGGGGGATTTCATGTGATTGCATGTGATGTTTTTCTTTAACATTGACTATTACTTTAACATTGAACTATGTTACTTTTGAGGAGCTGGGTCTGAGGAACCTCGAAAAAAAACTTCTTAAATGTCTTACTCTGATGTCACATTGACGCACTTGTGTGTGTTCTTTCTTTTTTTGTGTGCACAGTGACATTTATCCTCATCTGTTTCTCCTCTGCTGCTGCGCTCACCCTTTTCTTATTCGTCACTGTGTGCATATTATGGTGAGTAGCTGCTCATTGTGCCACCTGCTCAGGTGCTTTGTTGGACTGAAAAAAAAAGAATAACTATAGGTAGATTGCAGACAAAACAGGAAGCAGGGTAGCACACCTAGACCAGTAACGTGCCATGCTATTCATAAACAGGATGCATGGCGGTTACATACAGAACGGATACTTGTTGCCACATTGACCACAACTACACAATTCGTTCAGCAAAAACAGTTTCTTTAAGACACTGGACTAGAAACCTGCAATATCTGCATTATGTCATCTACTGCATGAGCTTCTTTTGTTCTATGAATTTCATGAAACTCATTTCTCTTCGTTTCTCTTCTTTCAATACAGCAAACGAAGTGGAGAGAGTCACCCATCTAAGAAGGTAATTACAGTGTCAGCCTGTCTCACTTACAATCATGCCTTCCCTGCTGATGCAGCTCGAGAATGGCTTGATAATTCGTTACTGATTGGAGTAAACTCAAGGAAAAGTCTTACTCCAGTGAAATAAAACCCGAAGGGGAGTGGGCATAATGAACGACAGCAAATCAATGCAGGTGCTGACACCAGGCCGAAATGAAGCGCAAAAAAGGAATTTAGAACTAATCATGTAAAAAGAAAAGGGATATTCAGGCCTTACAAAAAAACAAGAGGATAAGACCCTTTATTTTGGCACACTTATGTGTAAAGTGTCCATTTGTCATGTGTGAACATGGCTAAAAAATAGTGTCATCTGTCTGGAGGCCTAAATTGAAGCCTGTCTTCACTTTTGTCCATTTTATGGATACAGTATGTCACACAAAGCACATTAGCAGTGCAAGGGCCGCCGTCATTTTGGATTGCTAAATTCATAAGTGGGCAGTAATAAATTAACCTGTATGTGTCGCTCTCAGAAAAAAAATGGAACCTGGCATACAAACTTTAATAGAGTCGCAGTCCTGGAATTTATGCCTTCAGATTTTATGCACCTCATTTACTCATGCAACACTGAAGGTCAGAATTCTTAAGGCTACATAACACTTGCAGAGGCCTTTTATGAAAACAAAAAAATCTTGCATAACGTTTAGAAATGCTTATTCAAGTGGCTGGTCATAAAGGCTGTTAAGAAAGTGGGCACAGTCATATTGCCGTGATATAGCATCAAAAACCTCATAAGTGAATCTATTCAAGATGATTTAACAAGTCTGTGAAAAAGACATGTGGATTCAACAATTCTGATAGTGAGATTAAACTTCTGCAGAAAAAAGCTGATGCTGAAAAAGATTTAAATGGTCATTTCCACAACATTGTGATGTTTCGATATGGAACGAAAGCACATATTTTGAATCAGGTCAGTCTAATGCCTCACTATTTTCAGTGCAATCATTAGCCTCATTAGCCTCATGGGACAAGCACATGCTAAAAAATAAGTTACCCTTGGACGCCAAATGTGTCTTGGCTGACCGAATGCTGGGAACCTGGAAAAACTATGTGAATTAGATTTTTCACAGAACTATGATTATTTAGAAAGGTCATCTGGACTGAGGTTTTGGAAACTGTGTTGTAACCCAGTGTATCCCAAGCACACACACACACACACACACACACTGCCCTGGACATTTTAGTGTTTTCACTGCTCCCAAAACACCTGATCCAGCTAATCAGCTCTTTAACAACCCCATAAAAGTTTGTTGGAAAAAACAAACTTTCAGTGTTGTTTTTAATATAATGTACATGTAGGACACTTTTATAACATCATGACTATAAAAGTTTCCAAAGTCTCTAGTCTACATGCTCATATATGAAAATTAAGCTGCAAAACAGCTCGTTTAGAACTCGCTGTTTTTGGGGTGTCATGAACACCAATGCATTCACATACAAGCCAGTGCAACCGATGCATTCACATACCACCCATTTACTGTGAAGGTAGAAGGAAGTTTTCAGTCCAGATTGCTTTTTCAATGAGGGCAACCCGATTAGAACAGTTACGTTTACAGGTAAAACTGCAGTTAACAATAGAGGTTGGAAAATGGTCATGTTAGACTGCTGTTATAGTGAGTAAATAAACGTCCAAAGTGGACCTCAGGGGACAAACTAAAATGCAAGAATATAAAATGTGGAGCCTTTAATAAGTTGTTGTGGGTGTATTAAAGTACTAAAATGTGCAGGGATGTGGACCTCCAGGA
The DNA here is from genome assembly GCA_037974485.1 of Hemigrammopetersius urotaenia. NCBI lineage: Eukaryota > Metazoa > Chordata > Actinopteri > Characiformes > Alestidae > Hemigrammopetersius > Hemigrammopetersius urotaenia. Next base: position 14,307 of record JBBPDC010186796.1, read on the forward strand.
CCACGCTTGGGAAACATGATTTTAAAAACAGCTCATGTATGGTTTTCTGGTCCAAGCAGGATAGGAAGCAGCGAGAGTCTCTGGCCGGCCTCATGCAGACCCCGTACTCTCCAGACTTCAGCAAAGCCCCGCTTTCCAGAGGAAAAGGCCCAGAGTACGCAGAGCTGGCGCCCTACTCCATAGTGTTCGATATGAAAAGCCCTGTCTGAGCACAGGGAGCTCCGAGATGTCACACGGTCAGTAGCCTGTGTGCTGAATGGGCTTTGAATAGCAGCAGGTCGTTTTATACTTACTGTACAATAACGTATGGGCACTGCAAATTTCCGCAGTTTGAAAACGGACGTTTTCTTTGTTTTTTCTTTTTATACACTTTTCATCTTTTTACAATTCAGCAGTAATGAATAAACCTTCAGCAGTATAAGTTTAACAATACATTCAGTAAACGGTTGCCTATTTCTAATATTAATAATGATGATAAGTGCCTGATAACGAGGAGGTGCTGCCGGAATGAAGAGGCCCTGAATACGCTGAGCTGGCGCGCTTCTCCATTGTGTTCTATGTGAAAAGCACTGTATGAGCGCAGAGTGGTCAATGAGTGGCTCATTATCTTGTATGATGTTTGAATGGTATTGGAGTAGCAGTAGGCCATTATTGACTTGCGATATAGGAATGTGAAAGCATTACAGATATCCTCAACTTGAACAAACAAAAACCTTTTTTAAATAACTTGTCTAGATTTTGTATTTTTCTTAGAAGGTTAATAAACCAGAACAAATAAAAATGTATTTGCCATTAAAGTCAATTGACATTTTTGATGTATGTCTTACATGTTTATATGCTCTGTGTTTATGTGCATGAACTCATTAAAAAGCATTAAAGATTAATGTGCTTGTTCATTATTTCACCTACACACACACACATACACACACACACACGCACGCACACGCATGCACACACACACACACACGCGCACACACACACACACACACACACACACACACACACACACACACACACACACACACAC
>JBBPDC010186830.1:0-15330 GCA_037974485.1 Hemigrammopetersius urotaenia
GGTGTGTGTGTGTGTGTGTGTGTATATATATATATATATATATATATATATATATATATACATATAAAAACACATATATACATATATTTATGTTTATATATATATATGGAACAAATGGTTTTAATATTACTGACAGTTTGTGAACTGCAGTGTTTGGGTTAGCTTTGGGTTTTATTGACATTTTTGTCGACTGATATTTCACCGACACAATTTGCCAAAAAATATGAAAAAGCCTGTTTTTTTGTAATTCATCCAGTAACAGTAACCAGCTGCTAAATTTGTTTCATTTTCTCTCCAAAGCCCTCACCGCTGAGCACACTAAAAGACCTAAGGCACAGCTATGTTCAGGAATGTATTGAGAAAAAAACAAATTTTCAACGCTTTATAAGCACAGTTGTATTTAGACTGATCTCTCTGATCTTGCTGACTGGGTAAAATATTTGTTTCTGAACAGTTCCATACCACCTTAAATGTCACGGCACCATTTAAGGTGGAATGGAAAAAGTAGAATAAGCTGGAAAACAGGATTTTTCAGCTTTATGGGGGTCTACACTCTTCAGAGAGTCTCAGGGTTGCCTCCTCTTAGATACAATAACAACTATTCTTGCTCCTACGCCTCGCCGAGAAACTTTTCGAGAAACTTTTCGAGAAACTTTTCGAAACTTCTGGAAACTTTATGTAAACCCACCAGGTCCGTTTCGGCTCGCCGTGCTGACACTCCGTCCACCTCCTTTTCGTTCATATCTGAAGCTTCTGGCTTGAAAATGTCCACCGAGGCCAAGAAGTCCTCCTGCTGCGACTGGGAAGTCCGGTTTTGTTCGTGAGCTTCATTCCTGTCGACTTTTTTACCTGTCTGAACCACGGAGCAGGGTGTGGCTGGCGTAGTCAAACGAGCAAAGAGAGATAGCAGGGAAGCTCCTTTGTGTTCCTCCTCAGAACCTGTATTTGTCAAATACGGCTGCAATCTGGAGCTTTCTTTACTTAAGTGACCTGAACATGTGTAGAAACGACCACTCAGCCCACAACGAGTCTCGTATCTGGCCCCATTCTTGTCCTTCTGAATCCTTCTGAAATGAAATGGTAGAAGGTCCAAGTGACTGTGAGCCCTCAGCTCCCGAACTAACACAAGAGAATGAGATAAAACCCTAAATATCCCACACGAGGTGTTAATTGTGTAAACTTTTATAATTCTGACAATGTATCTGGTTATAACGAGATTATAAGAAAATGTCTCATTAGAGAAGCATCTTATTATTGCAAGAAAAGAGAGTGAGAAAATGTCTTACTGATGATGATTTTATGATAAAGTGTCTCGTTCGTAATAGAAAGTACACTTTATTGACAAAAGTATTGGGACGGAGGCCTGCCCATTACACAAACAGATACTGACATTGCATTCAAATACAAAGATTTTAATATGGATTTGGTTCCCCCTTTGCAGCTATAACAGCTTCCATTCTTCTAGGACGAATATCCACAAGGAGTTTTTTTGTGGGAATTTGTTCCGGTTCATTCTGTAGAGCATTTATGAGGTCAGGCACTGATGTGCATGGGGACACAGTTCTGCTAGAATAGAAAAGATTGTTCCCAAAACTGTCCACAAAGTTGGAAGCATGGCGTTCTCCAAAATGTCTTTGTAAGCTGAAGCATTTAGATTGTCCTTTAGATTGGGCCTAGACCAAACCCTGAAAAACAGGTGTGTCCCAATACGTTTGTTCATATAGTGTAACTAATTCTTTGAAGAAAAGATCTTGTTCTTCAAGTTAAGGTTTATTTATACAGCACATTATCATACACAAAAGGCCATTCAATGTGCTTTACAGGAATAGAATAAAAATAAAAGAAAAAAAATTAGAAATAAAAGAACACATAGAACATTGATAAAAGAAAATAAAAAAGTACAATAGAAGTGTAAATGTTTAAAAGAAGGCAGAGGAGAGTAGTGCAGTTTTAGCTACAGTAGAAGTGTACCAAGGGCCAAAGTCACTTGGTGAGAGAGCATCTGCATAGTTATGATAGGGCACGTCATTCTCTTTAAGAAGTTGACCCAGAGGAAGCATGTACTGGTTGAACAGGACCGGTCCAAGAATGGACCCTTAAGGGACTCCAAATGGCATGGCAGTTTTCTCTTTCTTATGGGAAATCGTCTTGTTTTTAATGAGAAAGTATCTCTTATGTATAAGTATGTAATGAAAATCTTCTATAATTATAAGAAACAGTCTCATTTAGTATGCCATAATTATGAAATAGAGAAAAATTACTAGATAGGAAGTCTTCATGAGATGAAATTTTGCCTCCTTTATTATGTCGTGTTTTACATCACATTATAATGAGATAACTTTTTCAGACATTATGCCTCAAAAGCATTGCATAGTGTAATTTTTCCTGCCAAGCTTTCTTCCTCCAGCTGAGGGAGGTTTTCCCCGACTCTGTCGCCTTTGGCTCACTCACTAGGGGCTTGGACCTGAACCCTGTAAAGCCACTTTGTGACAACTTGGTTGTAAAAAGCCCTAAACTGTATAAATAAATCTGAATTTAATTGATTTGACTTACTTTCTCATAATGATGAGCTATTGTATTTAATATTTAGAACATTTTGTTTAAATGATATTACATCTTGTAACAATGATATAGTCCTGTGATGTTTGTTTTTTCATAATTATGACATACCATCTTGCAAGAACGCCATGCTAAAGGATTTCCGTTTTGTTTTATCCATGTTAACTACCACACCTTTACTAAGGAACACCCTCTGGCTCCCTGTGGTCGCCCGTATAAAGTTCTAATTCTTAATGCGTGCTTTCAAGCATAAGAATGGACTTGCACTCCCATACAAATCAGCATTTATCAAACAACGTATCACTTCTCGTCCTTTCAGGGCTTCAAGTGTGGCTCGTCTTGAACCTCCGTTGCTCAAAAGAAGAGAAAGACATGCACCGAGACTCTTCTCAGTCTTGGCCCTCGTCTTCAAGCGTCGTCTGAAGACCCACCTCTTCGAGGAGCACCTTGGTGACTAACTATGCTTCTTGTTTCAGCTTATTCATTTCTTCTTACCCTTTTCCGTTTGCACTTACAATGCTGTACAGGGATCAGGAACAGATGTAGACTACGTGAGCACAGATGTACATTGCTCTGGATAAGAATATCAGCTAAATGCCATAAACGTAAATGTAAATTTCTGAAAATGGACAGTAAAGTAAATCTACTACAGTGGCAGTAAAATACCATGAGAAAATAAGTACAAAGCCCCAAAAAACTCAAAAAGATTCACAACTATTCAGAAGCTTGGAATCAGCTGCCACAGCCATGTATAGATGTATAAAAGTTTATTCATTTTATTCAATATTTAAAGCTTTATATGGACAAGAAGTAAAGGAAAAAAGCATGCAACAATATACAGTAATTTTTCTGTTTACATTCATTTTTGTCAAGCAGACTTGAGATTTGATCTCCATAAATGAAATATATTTAATTACTTCAATTATAACCGTATTTTCTGCAGCTTTCTCAATCATTTTAAAGTCTTACACAGCGCCATTCATCATTCCAGAGACATTTAACATTTCTACATTTGTATTTACACTCAGCTAACACGGCTTAATTGTTTTTTACATTTATCTTCAAGCAGACAAAGTTGAAAAGGAAAAGTTCCTTATTCATCATTTTATGAGTATACCATTATAGCTATGAAACAAGTACAAGTACAGCAGCCAAAATCTCATAGTAAGCAGCCAGCTCAATGAACATCATCTATTTCTCTTTAACAGGCCTTTTTGAGGAATCTGAGGAAACGTACCAAAGTAATTCAGTCCAGGACTCTTTTTTTCTATTCTAGTGCTGCTGTTCACCTAAAAAGCACAGTTTTGTGTTCTGTCACACCTGATTCCTAGAATCAGCACTTAATAATAGTTAGAATAGTCAGCCTTTTGTCAGACTAATCAACAAGCTCCATGTATCTCCATGCCTTTCTTACTTTTGCCTTAACCCAATATGCCACACAACAATAACAGGTGGCATATATTAAATTACATTCAGTCAAATATTAACACTGGAATGATTGTTTTGTGGTTAAAGAATGCCCCCATTTTGCAGTACTTCCACTGCCCACTAGAGGGCCTACAGGTGGAAAATCACTCATCTAGTAGGGTGATGAGTGGCTGTTGATCCTTTAAACATGAAACTGTGCTCTCCAGCCTGACAGCAGGTGTTTTGTCTTCATTGTTGTTGACTGCTCTAGCGCCCATATCCATTTGGGTCTGCAGCTTTTTTGGACTGCTCCTTCCCGTTGCTCTGGCCCATCATGTACAGCGTGTTGGCCAGGTTGTGCACCTGACACGTCCCGAACTGGCAGCCCTTCTGTGCTCCCCGCCTCCTCCTCGGCCTAGGGGGCAAAAAGAAGTGCACACTGATCACCTGGTGCATCTTACAGGGGTTCAAATGCCATTTTTTGTTGTTTTATACTGAAATTCACTAATAACGCTCATGTGCTTTTATTTACCAATGATATCATAATTCATTTTTCATGTGAAGACTTTCAATCCAACAGACTACGCCTTGTAGAATCTGCTCTGATATCTTTACTGCAGGAAGTCTGAAGGAATAACACTTTTCACGTGTGCATGTTGGTGAAATCACAACCATGAAGACAATTTTTTGCCTCTTAGTTTCCTTTTATGTGGGAATGAAAAGTTAGTCTATGACATAGCCCTTGAATGCATTCAGACAGGGACACTATTCCATGTGATAAATCTGGACTAAAAAAAATGCTTCACTTACTTAATGGATTTAAAGATGTTGTTCAGCAGTGCAGGAACCGCAGGGCGTGTTGAGTCTGTGCTTTTTGAGCTTGTGGCTGTGGACCGTGTCTCTATATGCGTGTCCTCTGTGGCAACTTCTGTCTTCTGTAAGCTGTTGACTAAGGAGATGGTGTCTGTCTGTGACCTGCAGACAATGAACACTAGTGTGAATGTGCTTTCAGTGAGGCTCTTTCTCTTTTTTTCTCTTTCTCTCTCCCTCACTTTTTCTCTCTGGAATTAGTGGTACAGCATAATATGGTGATAAGAAATTCATGATGCAAAGATCCAAAGATTTTTTAAGGAGAACTTTTCAAAAATTCTCCTGAAACAAGCTCGTTCAGGGGTTGGAGTGAACCAGTTTATTGTAGAAAAACATACCAACTGTAATTGCCTAAAAATTTTAAATATTAAATTGGTTTAGTTTTAGGCCAAACTATTCTTGAAACAGGCTTCAGGCAGTAAATTCATACCATTTCATGTAATAACATGCTTTGAGGGAGTTTTTAAAGATGTCTCGTTCCTTTCATCGCCACTATGAACAATTCTGACTCACACCAAAGCTCTGAATTTTTTTCACATCTTAACCATCTCTTTTTGCATTTTGGAAAATTGCTTTCCCACTTCCCATTTAAAAGTTCCTGTAAACCTGAAAAATATATTTTTTTAACTCTGCTGTTCAAACAGCTCTGCTGTTTATCCTATGTACAGGCTGTTTAAGGTTTAATATTTCATCATGAGGGTAATGTGTGGTCAGACTGCCCACATCTACAGCACGCCCTCACCTCTGTGTGTATCTCACCCCCACAGCCGCAGTCACAGGAACGTACAGCAGCAACAGCATCACCACTCCCATCATACAGTGACCTGGAAGGCAGGCAGTTATATCACTGAACCTCAGATCAGTTTGAAACGTTATGCACACGTCTCTGCATGTCTAATGCGTAAAATGCAGGTCAGCATGTTAATTAATGTGTGTTAAAAGAAGAAGACATGCCATAACCACACCCATGATCCAAAGGTTCTGATGTACAGATGTATCAATACAAAAAGGCATAACAGCATTACAACTTGGGTTTCACTCTACTCACCTCTTCTTCTGCCCTCTACAATAGCCTGCTGGGAAGACGAAACCATCAGTCCTACTCAAATCCTGAAAGTGGCTTGGTCTTGCTGTGAAGAGTAAACTTCTAACATCAGTCCTCTTCCCAGCCCATATTTATATCTTTGAGACGGAGGGAGGGGTGGAAATTAAGGTGGGTGGGTGGAGTGCGCTTGGATCCCTCCTTTGACCTTTAGTGCTCTTTAAGAGCTCACACTGCTACTCTAAAGTTGGCATTTTAATATTAATATTTGTTATCTAACGCAATGTCAAGGTAAATGTTTAATTAATTTTTCAATTAATTTTTCAATCAATAATGCTATATATTTATATTAAAGAGCCCATGTCTTTTATTTTTAGATAGTTTTTGTGCTTTTATGTACCAAAACGGCCATTCAATTACCAACTTCTCCTCATTCCCCTTGGATTTTAATGGAGTGTTTTGGTTACCGTACCTTTAACATGTGAAAATGAGTTCTTGTGATATCGCACAAGCAATACTTTCAAAGTGGGTTGCTAACCCTAACCCTAACCTTAACAAAGAAAATGTAATCCCTAAGAAAAAAATGACGCTTTACATAATATGGGCCCTTTAATGCAAGACACTACAAGTGAATTTGATCATTTTTTAATAGACAGCATTCTGAATCTTGGCCAGTTAATCACTGATATTCCAAGAAAGATTTTTGTGCTGGATAGCTTATCCTGTAAAACATTGCAGAATGTGGTCAGGAATGAAAATGTGAGATGTAATGAACACAGGTGTTCTAGAAGCTCAGATGTTTGATTCTGAAAGAGGAGAAAATGGTTATTTGTGGATCCATTGGGATGTTTTGTTGAGAGTCTACAGGAAAGGAGCTATTCAGTGATATAAGACACCACGTTGTTATGGTGAGTGTGGGTGGAGCTAAGCCTTCGTTACTGTGGGCACTGGAACCAAACACAGTGACATAAACATTTTGAAAAAGTTATTGTCCAGACCTTTGGCGTCGCATTTAGGCAGAAGGGATTGTTTCTCAAAGGCCAGTTCACTTCCCTCACCTGCCGGAAAACGGCCTCCTTAAAATAACTTCTTGTCTCACTCCAGCTTTTCCTCCATCGCCTCATTTTTCCTGCTCCTTCTCCCCCGAGTCACACACATCTTATCTGTCCTTCATATTTCAGGCTTAAAAAAGAAGGACCTCCCGAAAGTCTATTTCTATTTCCCTCTTCAACAATCGAGCGTCGAAAATGACAATTTTTCTGCTGATGTAATGTGTCAGTGGTGGCCCCAGGATCAGATTTCCAGGAATTTTCGATAGTAGCTGGTTTTGTCATCTGATGGAGGCCACATAAGGAGGGATGATTCAGAAAGTTGGATGAGTGCCCCGTGACCTCCCCCCAATTCTGTTTCCCTCCCTCTTTTTCCTGTATTGCTCGTTCACTCAATCGTCCCCTGCTCCCTCGGCCCATTGTGCACTTTTCCTGCCTGGGACATCTGGAGTTGTTTTTCTATTCAAAATCACATATAATATAACTGCAGACACAAAAACAAACACACACACACACACACATAGAGTCATTCACAAAGCGTCTACAAAAATGGACCCTCACTAACTGGTAGTAGGTCACCTACCAGCCTTGTGCTCACACATGGCTGCCAATCTGCGGAGTTTATAAGGTTATAAGGCAGTGGGTTAGAGGTCAGATCAAGAATCATTCATTAGACTCATTTTGTTAAAAGGTTTAACTTTGGGAGCGCTTTATGGTCTTTCAGTAGTCAGCTTAATGCTGATCATCTCAGGTACAAATGGTACATTCTCATCTTCATCCTAAAATCCCAGACTTCATGTTAACATTGCTAACTGTAAACAAAGCAAACAGCCACTGAGCTCATTACACAAATACAGTGAAGCTTAGCCATGTTAGCACATTTTATAGAAGTCAGTAATGATGAATGATTAACACATCATGGATCTGCCTCATAAACTCACTCAATCGTTCAGAATAATGAAGAAATAAAACCAGTCGTAAAATAACTCCAGCAATTTTTACGTACACGAACCTAAACAAGAATCACTAGTTCCACTGCAGTCCCACTGGTGAGTTTGGTGCTGAGATTTTAGTCCTCATACTATTTGATTTGATTTGATTTAAGATAATGTTTATGATTTTTGATAGCTTTGACACAATTTAGAAAAGTCGGATTCATAAGCGAATATACATCACACGTATAAAATGTATATTCAACTGTATGAGTTTATTTCATACAGTTCAGTGTCACTGAACCATGTTGGATGAATTGGATCCCGATTGATTTGGTTTGCTGACTCTTCCTCTTAGTCACATGATGTCCCACCACAAACACGCCAGTGGTTTACTAAACTCCCAACACATTTTTGCCTCGCGCACCAGCAAACATTTGGTTGGAACCAGGACGCGCGCACACACACACACACACCATCTTATCGCATGCATAAAATATTATGTAACACATTATTTTTGAAAGGATTTGGTAGATAATCGAGATAAAGGAGAAATCTGAGATCTGACTGAGTCACCTGCCTCCAGTTCCAGACACAGCCATGGTGTGCATTCTGATGACACAGTCTGATTGGCTGAGGAGCATCCTTTGCATCTTATTAGTAATAACTGCATGTTCTGCTGCAACTGCGTGTGATTTTCTACTTTAGCATCCAAAACAGAATGCAAAGTCCATAGAAAACCTTATGAACATCCCATTTAACACTGCAGCCTGTTGGGTCTGACTCTGAAGAGTGTGACAGCAGTCCCACATCACACTACCAACCTGTTGCCCCCCTCAGTAACCCTTTCAGTGATGGTGGCTTGATATCAAACACATTGGAGTTGAGCAGAACTGAACAGAGCACATTTAACACTGCAGCCTATACAAAAAAGAATGTTTAGGGAAAGCTGAGCTCCACACTGCTGCACTTTTACGCTCTCATCTGTGACTTTAGTAGCAGGACCTATTTTTTTCAGTGTATGGAGTTGCTGATATTAAAGTGAATTTACAGAACAGGGTTCTTTTTTACTTTTCTGTCGTGTTTACTGTAGAAAAGCCCAAGAACACTGGAGGCCCTACCGATCGCGTTTAATGTGTCAAACGTTTAGATCATTTCAGAGGAATACCACCTCTCCTCCTCAACTCATCCTCTTAGCTTCATCCACCTTCAACACTCCTTTATTTTTCCTTTCTTTTCTCCTCTATCATTCTTCAGCACTCCTTTATTTCTCCCTTCTTTCCATCCCCCTTTCAACTCTCCTTTATTTTTCCATTCTTTCCTCCTCGTTTTTTTCATCCTCCGCCATCGCTGATATTTCTGCTTTCTTTCGTCCTGTCTTCTCTGTATCCTCCTCCAGCATTGCAGTTTCTTGTCATTCTTTAATTCGTGCTTTATCTTTATTTCTTTCTTTTCATTTATTATTTCTTTCTTCTTCTATCCTTCCTTTCTTTTCAGATATTCTGTTGTTCTTTCCTTCTTTCTTTTTCTTTCTTTCTTTCTTTCTTTCTTTCTTTCTTTCTTTCTCTGTCCTTATAAAAGACAAAGCATCCAAAATTCAAATTCAATGAAGGTATATTTGAGTATTGTTGAGCCAGTTCTTGATATTTGTCCATATTGTGCAGCCCAAATGGACATTAACTTGTAAATGTTATTTCATTATTTCTACACCACAGTCACGTGTCAGTATCAGTAGCCGATATCTTCCCAGAGCTTTATCTTGGTATGAATGACCGGTGGTCCAAGACGTTGTTTTGAGACAAAAACATTTCTTGAAAGTGACAAACAGGATGCACTGAGGCAGCTGTGCAGGACTGCTTTGCTGAATTTGTTTACATTGACCTCTCAGGTGCTGTACCATTCCATAAGAGGTGCTGTTTTCTTGTACACTCGCTGTGATTTACGTGTGTGCGTCAGTGTGTGAGGAGCGGGCGGCGCTCACATGTGTATTGCGGTGTGTGCCGCCTGAAACTTTTCCCTATCTTTATCACACACATCCTGTTGTGGGAGGCGAGTCAGTGCCACCGGGGCCTCTGAGTGTGTGAGCGTGTGTGTGTTTATAACTCTTTTTTTGTTTTACCCAATGGGTACTGTTGTGTATCCTGTCAGGAAACACAGTGGTGCAGTTACATGACAGATTCACACACTCAATCTCCCACACACTGCTACTGCTGGAGCTACAAACCCAACCCACAAACCACAAACCCTCACACACACACATACACACACGTTCAGTTCTTCTAGTTTTACAAATAAACCTATCAATTATGTTACTATATCATATAATCTTGGGATTATTTTGTTGTATGGACACAGTTTACAAACACCTAGTTTTTGTAACAGCAAATGTTAATTGGTGGGACGCTGCTGGCTTTCAATCATGTTCAAAACAGTCTGAATGCTAACAGTTCAGAGAGAATCACCAGACTGCTAGACATGGCTTTATTGTAACCTGCAGATTTCCTGTTTATCATTCAAATTGTAAAGTAATCATAAGGCAGATGCATCAAGAACACACATCACATATATTTAATTCATACAAATCCAAATAATTGTTCATTGCTGTTGTTCACAAGAAGACATTGGAGTCCTACATGTCTGCTCCATCCTAATATTTAAGCTGGATGCGGGTTGAGCAGGTCAAAAAAATGTTTTCTAGGTCTTATTTACGTAAAAGACTACTGACTTCAAGTGAAATAAAATATAATTTTTTGGTTCCACACCTATGTCTGGGATGAAAAAAATAGAGCAGAAAAACATCATACCCTCAACACAAAGCTACATGACAAGAAATGTTTTGATTTAACCATTTTTAAATGTATGTTTAATGCTGTAAAGGGAAAATAAGATCATTTCAGTCTTGACTAAAGCAATAATATAATGTATGCATACAGTTACAATTCATGTTAGAAACGATTTATCTCTGGGTAACTGGGCTTATTTGTTGCAAATCTGTTCGTACCACACCAAGGTCAGAAGTTGTACAAAACATGTTCTTTATAATTAGCCATTATCCTCATCATGTGTGCTATAAGGTCCGATTCACTGGCTCACAGCAGAGTCTCCCTGTGGAGTAATAAAAAATACTAGTCAAATCTGCACGATTTTGTCAAAAATAGCATTTTGTCAAAAATATTGAATACAGCAGCGGCCCACTTCTGGATGACTGAACTAATAGTACTTGTCCAAAATATCTGGTTACATTAGAAGTGGTGGTAGCCTAGTGGTAGGATACTTGCTTCTGGACAAGAGGTCATAGGTTCGAATCCTACCTTCAGTACACCACCACTGGATTCTTGAGCAAGACCTTTAACCCTAAGTTGCTCCAGTTAGGGAATGGAAGTAGCTTTGGATAAAAGCATCTGCTGTAATCTAAGATTGTATTTTTTCTTCTCCATTCCTTTAAAGTTTCCATTTTAATAATTGTTTTTATTCTCACAATGACCGAAAGTGATTTTAATTCAAACAGTGCTCCACTTTTATCAAGGCAGGGCCTATGCTGCGTGGCATGAAAAACCACATTCTATGTCAGATCAACACTACCACTACAGCACATGGGAAGATGTGGTTTTATCTCCAAACAAATCAGCATGAAACAGCAAAAACTGAGATCCATCAGACCAGGCAATGTTTTTCCCACCCAGACCACACTGTAACACAGCTACAGTGTCCAGCCAGAGCCGACTAGTACTAATACGTCCAAGCTGATACGCATAGTAAACAATAATATAGATGCTGAGAAGATATTTTGCATTTGATTTTTGTGACATCACAAACAGTCTACTTTTGCTGCTTACTTTCCATGTATGGGCTCTATGTACACTATATGGACAAAAGTATTGGGACACCTGAACGTTACACTAACAGGGACTTACAATGTTTTTGTTAATTTGGAATTGGAAAACAGGTGTGTCCCAATACTTTTGTGCGTACAGTATACTTCATCGACAGTACACCGTTTGAGAGGATGAGCACCAGACACCCTCAGGGACTGTTGTAAAATCCCACAGGACTTGTATACCAGATATACCAGAGTATACCAGAGTACACCATATTCTTTCATTGGCTGTGGTCAAACAGACGCCTCCACAACCTCAAAGACAATACTGAGAGGCTCTGTGGAAGCGTCTTCCAAGCGGCTTACACCCGGCCATCAGAACTTTGAACTCTGGGATGTTAGTAGCCTAGCAGTTAAAATACTTGCCTGCGAGTCCGATGACCACAAAGTTTCATGTTCAAACTCTCACTTTCTACCATTATGCCCTTGAGTAAGACACTTAACCCTCAGTAGCTCCAGGGGGACAGTCCCTGTAAATAATGAATGGTAACTCTGAATAAGGGTATCTACCAAATGCTGTAAACTATAAATGCAGTCCATACTAGAGGCTAACTTTAGTTTTATTGCTGCTCTCCCAAATATATATATATATATAAGAGAACACACTATTTATTTTTAATCTGGCAAAGAACGGTCTCTATGAGTATCACAACCGTTCTTTGCCAGTGTCTTTTAAATTCCTACACAAGCACCTCATTCTGCTTTATGAGGCACTGATTAGTGATCACCTGAATCAAATCTTATTTAATGAGGAAAAGTATAAAACCACTGCTGTAATCAACACTCTCCTCTCACACTGAGACCAGTTGAATGGTAAACACCACTAGAATTTAATCAAAGGTCATTAATGCCATTTCGTTTATGAGTGAACAAGAGATTTGTTATCTTTGAATGATTCAAGTTCTGTAAATGCTGCATATTATTTTTTTATTTTGATGTGTGGTCATTTCCTTTAAAATGTTGCTTTAAAGAACAATATTTTGATTTAGAAATGAGGAGAAGTATTGTCAGCGGTTCTTAAAAACTAAAGCAAAGGTGTTCAGTTTTTTCACCTTTGCTCTTCTTCCTTAAGTATTTTTTGTTATTATTATTCTTCCTCTTTTATGAATTTTGTACAGTGTGACCTGCTGCTGACCATTATATCACTGCTACTGTTCTAGGTACCTTGGCATGTGACTAATAAAACCTTTGAACCTTGAGCTTTGAACATGAACAGAGGAGTGAACAGTGTAAAATAAAACACCTGTAATAATGTTTACATACCTATAGCATACACACACACACACACACACACACACACACACACACACACGCACACACAGAGGCTGGAAATAAAACAGCAACAGACTTTTTCTGAAATGACTGAAATGGCAGTACTGTTTTACAGCATGTGCATCTATAGCACAGCTGCACCCCAAAACAATATACAATTTTGTATTAGAAGTATTGAAAGTTATAGGAGTGATGGCATTTGTCATTACAATGCAATATATTTCAGTTTTAAATCCAATAAATTGGCTTTAGAGCGTAATTACCTTTTACGCCTCTTTAAAGCTTCTTTATAAGTGTACTGGCGCCCTCTTGTGGCTATTATGTGTCACTGCTGACATCTGGTTGGAGAAGGTTGAGGGGTCAGAGAGACGAGATGATGCAAAAAGCCATTAAAGGATTATAGCAACTAATGCATACCAGGATTAGAGAGAGAGAGAGAGAGAGAGAGAGAGACCAGTAGAGAGAGAGGGAGAGAGGTGGAAAGGGAAGGAAACACCAGCAGAACTATTAAGCTGATGAAAATAACATCCACTGGACAGCAGTGTTGAACAGAACCTGGCTGCTGCTCTAAGGTAAGAAATGAAACTATGAGCTTGTAAGAAGGATCAGAATATTTTATTAGAAAGGATTTAATAAAATTGCTAAATACATTTTTGAACTATTTCTAGACACTTTAAGCAATTCTGTTTTGTGAAATTATCTTTCTGATTGAGAATTTCTTTTTTATTGATCATTACAATAAAATAAAATTCAGCAAAACATTTATGTGTGTATTCTAGCTTGGCTTAAAGATGAGCTCCATTTATTTATTTTTATTTGTTCCATTAATGTTCCATTAGTTCAAATTTAGTTCAAATTTGCCACTATTTTAGAAACAGAATCAGAAAACTTCATTGGTCTAAATTGCTTATATTGTGACTGCATAGAGATACAGAGACAAAAACAAAATAACATATAGTCTAAATAAATCAAATAAAGATATATATTATGGTATAAACACAATGTTGGTTATAAATACTATAGATGAGTAATTTACAATTAAGTGTATTGTAATTACACAAATGGTGGTTAGGAGATCAGTAATATTGACATAAGTAGTGATTTTTACAAGGTAAAACAATTGCGCATGATAACATATTTCACATAAAATTATTCAGCTCCCATTTACACAAGTCCAAATAATGAACCTGACCGATTGCCAAAAACATATTTGGAACAAAAATCTATGCTTGCCACCATGCTAGACTATTGCATGTCCTAGAAAAATAATGCATAGTGATACACATAAAGATAGCTATTTAAACCTGGTAAGAGGTTCATTTATCGTCATTCACAATTCATATAAACATTCAGAAGACACGTATATGTTCACTGGCTTTCAATAGTAAATAAAAAGGCTTTATTCGTGGTAGGGCTTGCTTTTGAATTCTGTGGTATTTTTGAATGTGTTTAATTCATTTTCATTACACGTGCTAATCATTTGATGTGTGTGCGTGCAGTTATGGATGTGGAAAGGATTATCGAGTGCATCAAACAGCATGATCACGATGGACTGAGGATTCAGCTACAGCAATTTAATAAAGAGGTACTATAAAAAATAACCCTTGGTCGATTACTGTAACTCACGCTATTACACAACAAGCTAACGGTGCTTTTATAACATCACCAACTTTCTCACACCACAACATGCTAGTGTTGCTAGAACCAGGCCTCTCAGCATTACTGGCTTACTGGATTTCACACGTGGCTCTAAAACCACTAACGGCAGATTTCTTGTGCTTTCATGCAATGGTTGTTTTGTATGGCAGGTACACTACATGGACAAAAGTATTGGGACACACCTGTTTTTCAGGGTTTGGGCTAGACCCTCTACTACCAGTGAAGGGCTTAATCTTAATACTTCAGCATACCAAGATATTTTAGACAACACCATGCTTCCAACATTTGTGGACACAGTTTGGGAGAAGAACCTTTTCTATACCAGCATGACTGTCCCTCTTTGTACAAAACAAAGTCCATCTTTGGGATGAACTGGAACAGAAATTGTGATCCAGGCCTTCTTGTCCAACATCAGTGCCTGGCCTCATAAATGCTTTACAGAATGAATGGGTACAAATTCCCACAGAAACACCAAACTTTTGTGAAAAGGCTTCCAAGAAGAATGGAAGCTGTTATAGAGTGAACCAACTCCCATTTTAAAGTGGAAGTGCTGGTGTAATGTTCAGGTGTCCCAATACTTTTGCTCATCAGAATCAGAATCAGAATCGCGTTTATTGGCCAAGTATGTGAGCGAACACATACAAGGAATTTGATTCCGGCAGA
>JBBPDC010186848.1:0-15329 GCA_037974485.1 Hemigrammopetersius urotaenia
CCTGAATTTACTGTAATAATCCAGAATAAGATCTGTGACTTTGCTAGGAACATGATGTCGTTTAAGGGCAAGCTCGACAAGCTTGTGAGGTATGGAGCCGTACGCATTGGCCAGGTCCAGCCACAAAACGGTCAGGTCTCCTTTTCCTTCACGCGCTTCCCTGATAAGTTGTGTCACCACTCCTGTGTGTTCCAAACAGCCGGGCACTCCAGGGATCCCACCCTTCTGAACAGAGGTGTCAATGTAGTTATTTTTCAAAAGGAACTCCGTTAGTCGTTGTGACAAGATGCTAAAGAAAATCTTGCCTTTGACGCTAAGCAGCGAGATGGTTCTAAACTGACTGATGTTTTTGGAGTTCTCTTCCTTGGGGATCCACACACCCTCTGCTTGCCTCCATTGGTCTGCGACTTTTCCCCAGCGCCAGACCACCCTTAAGATCTTCCAAAGGTGACGAAGGAGTTAGGGGCAGCGCTTGTACACGGTGTATGGGACACCACTGGTGCCTGGGGCTGAAGCTGTTCTGGCCCCCTTCACCGCCTCCTGAATCTCTGTCCAGCTGGGCTCCCTCAATGTGAAGTCCACTGTTGGAGTTTGTTGCTTATGAGGGCCCTCTGTGGCCCGAGCTCCTTTTCTCTCTCTGAGTCACTCAGGGTGCAGTGGAGAAAGGAGTTTACTTCTTCAGTTGAGCACATAAAGTTGCCACTGCGCTTGTCCCCCAGTATCCTTTTGGTGAAGGTAAAAGGGTTAGTGATGAAGGCAGTGTGCTTCCTTGCTCTTTCCTTCCCTCGACTTCAGTGCCACTGTGCCCGGCGTAGCGTCATGAGCTTCTTCCTCAAGATGTTACGAAGCTCAGCCAGTGGTTGTTTTTCTGCTTCACTAGCTACCTTGTGCTGTTTCTTGAGGCTTCTGAGATTTTGACGCAGTGTGTGAATCTGGGTGGCTCTGCGGATCAAAGTGTATTTGCACTCGCATAGCTGTCTATGATTGTAGTCATGGTCTCAAACCGCCGATCCACCTCCCCTTTAACTGTGGTTTCCAAGATCTGGCTCACGTCAGTATCAAACTTTGACCACACTGCCTGACTCTTAGCTGGAGGCCCCTTGATCCACTTCTGCTGAACTACTCTGCAGGGGTTCGAAGGCTGTGCTGCTTGGAGGGACTGGGCTCTGTGGGGTGATTCCTGGCCGGGCTCCTCCTGCGTCTCACCAAGATCAGATCCTGTGCATTGCTGCACATTCTTCTGCTCCCTGCACTTCATCCTGACCTGATGTATTTTAAGGCTCTTGCACACTTTTCCGTATATGCATCTTATACACATGTACTAATAGTCGTATTTCCATTTGCATGGGTCAATCCGGTTGGGTCTGTCCGGTTGGGGCACTGATTCTCCCCCCCTCTCGGGTATATCTCAGAAGGCTTTTCCGTAGCAGTTCTTGGGTTCCTCCTTCACGGAAGATACAGTTTGGGGTGCTGGCCCTTCCTGTCCCAGTTGCCGTCTTTCTGAGCTGTCAACTGTCTTTCCAGCCGTCGCCAATCTATCCTTGGTTGCCACCCAGTCTATTCCTGAGCATCACTGGCTTGGCCAGATTGGAAGTTGAAAGATACATCTCATGGATGCGCTGGGACACATCATCAGTGATGTAACCTGGGGTCACAGGTCTTACTTTCATGAGTATTTTTGAAACGTCCTCTGATTTCTTTAATTTCCTAGCCAACGCGTGTAAATCACTTCGAAAGTGTGTACATGAGGATTTTATTTCAAATTTTGAAATTTTTGGGAAAAATTTACTTTTTTGTGAGATGAAACCACACGCATATTTCTCAGAAAATACAAGTTTTTATTTCTGAAAATTGCTACAAACTGTCAAAACCCAGTACAAACAATACATTGCAATATAAATGAAAGAAAAATCTCACCATGTGTTTTGGACCAAAATTGCAAAAATAGGTAAGGCTATAGTTTTACCTTCATAAGCATTTTTTGACCATCCACTGATTTCCTTAATTTCCTAGCCAAAACGTGTAAATCACTTGGAAATCGTGTCCACATGAGAATTTTATTTCAAAATTTGCTAAATTATTTGGAAAAATGAACTTTTTTGTGAGAAGAAACCACACACACATTTCTCAGAAAAACCATGTTTTTATTTCTGAAAATTGCTACAAACTGTCAAAACCCAGTCCAAACAATACATTTCAGTATAAATTAAAGACAAATCTCACCTTCTGTTTTGGACCAAAATTGCAAAAATAGGTAAGGCTATAGTATTACTTTCATGAGCATTTTTGGACCGTCCTCTTATTTCCTTAATCTCCTAGCCAACACGTGTAAATCACTTGGAAAGTGTGTGTACATGAGGTTTTTATTTCAAACTTTGTACATTTTTTTGGAAAAAATAACTTTTTGGTGAGATGAAACCACACGCACATTTCTCAGAAAATACATGTTTTTTGATTTATTTGACCATTTCATTTCAGTTCAACATGATGCAGTTAAACATACCGCGCCATCCACAAAAAAAAAAGAAATACTACAATAAAATAAAATAGTCAGGATAACACAAAAAAGCAATAATGCTTATTTCCATTGTGGTCCTTAGGAAGAACAAAAAACAACTTTTCAACTCCTTAACCATTTCTTAAGGCAGCTCTTGAATCGTGTTTTATTTTCTATTTCTTTCAAGTCTCTACGCAAACTGTTCCAACGGACCGCATACAAGTCTTAAACCGAATTGGTATAAGATCAGTAAAGCTCCCTCTGGTGGAATATGAATGTGTATCCCTAACCCTATGAAAATAATTCCTAAAATAGCTTAGAACCTCACCATTCAAGATCCTATGCACAAGACATAACTTAATCTGCTTCACTCTATAATTTACCTTAAGCCATCCCAGTTTATCAAAATGTGAATGCTCCAGGTGGGAACGCGCTGGAAGCTTGAACAATACCCTTATTAGTTTGTTTTGTGATGTTTGTAGTTTTTTCTTCAGACCTGCAGACCTGCAGAATTTTCATAGTTCCTTCCTCAAGAAACCTAGATACCCTGGCAAGAAATTTAATTCTGTTATTAATTTTAATCAGAACTTTTTGTGCCATACTGTCCCCTGACAGGTTGTTGTCAAGCACACAGCCAAGGTAATTTATGGACTCTTGAGCTGTAATTACTGCACCATCTAACTCAACCCTGAATCCTGGAGACTTTTTAAGCCTCGCCTTAGTCCCAAATAAAATTGACTCTGTTTTCCCAAAATGCAAAGATAACTTATTATCCACTAACCAGTTCCTCACTTTCTTAAGTTCGCAACTCAGTGTTTGCTCTACCACTTTGATGTCTTTATGGGAGACTAACAGGGCTGAATCATCAGCATACAAAAAGAGCTCACTTAGGCAAGCTGATTTCAAACCATTTATATATAAAAGGAAAAGAAGATGCCCCAGTACTGACTCCTGTGGTACACCACAGTCTAGCATTTTTGGTTTGGAAAGTATCCCATTTAAATCTACCATCTGCTGTCTACCTATAAGATAGGAATTAACCCATTTTAAAGCTAACTCGTTGAAGCCCAAAGCTTTAAGCTTCATTAACAGGATACTATGCTCCACTGTGTCAAAAGCTTTCTGGAGGTCCAACATTATCATACCACATACCCTTCCCTCATCTATTTCTTTCCTGATGTAGTCAGTGAGGAACAATAAACACATATCAGTGGAATGGGATCTCCTGAAGCCTGACTGAAATTCATACAAAATATTATGTAGAGAGATATAATTGTTAATTTGCTCATAAATGATCATTTCAATAACTTTTGATAATGTACTCAGGATGGAGACAGGTCTATAATTTCCAGGATCCAATTTACTTCCTTTCTTAAACAGTGGGATTACTCTAGCCTGTTTTAAGTCACAGGGAAACCTTCTAGTATTGATAGACTTATTAATAATATGGGTCACACATGGGGAGATGATTTCAGCCCCATCCTTCAAAAACCTTGCTGGTATATTATCTAAACCAGTTGCCTTAGAGACGTCAAGCTCACAGAGTTTTTTAAACACTGTAATCTCTGTATTCTCTCACTGAATTCTTTTTATTTCTGAAAATTGCTACAATCTGTCAAAACCCAGTCCAAACAATACATTGCAGTATAAATTAAAGAAAAATCTCACATTGTGTTTTGGACCAAAATTGCAAAAATGGAAAAGGCTATATAGTCTTACTTTCATGAGCATTTTTTGACCGTCCATTGATTTCCTTAATTTCCTAGCCAACACGTGTAAATCACTTGGAAATCGTGTCCACATGAGGATTTTATTTCAAATTTTGCAAACTTTTTTTGAAAAATGAACTTTTTTGTGAGAAGAAACCACACACACATTTCTCAGAAAAAACATGCTTTTATTTCTGAAAATTGCTACAAACCGCCAAAACACGGTCCAAACAATACATTGCAATATAAATTAAAGAAAAATCCCACCTTGTGTTTTGGACCAAAATTGCAAAAATAGGTAAGGCTATAGTCTTATCTTTATGAGCATTTTTTGACCGTCCTCTGATTTCCTTAATTTCTTAGCCAACACATGTAAATCACTTGGAAAGTGTGTGTACATGAGGTCTTTATTTCAAACTTTGTACATTTTTTTGGAAAAATGAACTTTTTTGTGAGATGAAACCACACCCACATTTCTCAGAAAATACAAGTTTTTATTTCTGAAAATTGCTACAGATCGATATTTGTTCACAAAAATGATGGAAGTAGCATTGTCTCTGCTAATTTTATTGAACAATAGGTTATAAAAGCTTTTATAAGTTATATTAAACTAAGCTGTAATTATTAGTTGACCCGTCTATAAAAATAGGATAAATGGAGGAATAGATATTCTTTTAACTGTTAAACCACTCATCAAGGCTAACGTCACTTCCTTGTTCATCTCCCTGTGTTTCCTCTCACTGGCCATTGTATTAGAACCCATGACCCTGAAGCTCTTCTACAGGTGTATAATTACTGATTGAGGCTCGTCTGTGGCTGCTCAGTTTATCAGTGCCTCTCTACCTCGTTCATGATTGGTCAGTTTCTGAGCACTACTACTAAAGTAGTTTAGACTGGTCTATGGGGTAAGATAGGTCTATAGGTCTAAGTTTGTTTATAGACCAGTCTAATGCAAGTAAGACAGTTTCACAAGTTATGACCAACACATTTTACACTTTGTTAGCCACCTCACCCAGGCCAACATAGGTCTAAACTGCTGACAGCAGAAAAAGTGCAAAAAAACAGAGGAAGAAATGCTCATAATTTGTGGTTTACTGATGAATTTATGGAGAGAGCTGTAAGGGTTTTCAGGGATCGTACTAACCTGCTGGAAATTTACAACAATGCTTATACTAGGCCTCCCTGTATTTTCCTCCTGGTCTCCACTTTCCTTCCCTCCTTGAATCCCCCAGAACATCGATGACTTGCCTCCATAAATGTTCATTACCATTTCAGTAGTTACTAGGTGTTGAAATCCTCCAAAATTCACAGATTTTCCAAATGAAAGGTCCTGCATGGTTAGAGGTGTCCTTTCGGTCCGCCATTATTTTGTTTTGAAAAGACCCACAATTTTTTGCAGCATAGTACTACATAAGATAGTCGGGGTCTCAACTGCTTTGTATAACAGTATTATTTAGACATCTATGTCAAGTCTGACTATGCCCTATATTTAAGTTATAGTTAGTCTAGCTTTGGAAAACCAGCCCCTGGTGGTGTTGGTGTGGTGGACAGTGGTGTGACCAGAACATCATGTGTGGGTGGGCATTTGGCTTATCTGGGGGGCAAAACATATCTATCCATCCAACTATTCCCTTTTTGTAAGGGGGGTTTAAATAATAATAATAATAATAATAATAACTTCATGTTATATATTGTCTAAGTAGTATATATCATGCACTTTCTGTCAAAATGTATGATCCTTGTTGATTTATGCCCCCCTCCCCCCAGACAGAAAATGTATGATCCTTGGAGGTATTTATGATCCTTTATTGTCAAACTTTGTCAACCTAATAATCAAAATGGTTTTTGACTTTTGTTTTATGACTGGTGTTGTCAGAGGGGGGACCTCCACTCATTTACTGCAGGAGGATCTGGCACATCTTTCATTTATGGTGAAGGTTGTATAAGAGCACATTGTTTTGTTTAGTCATTGGGACAATCGGATACTTGGAGCTGAAACACACACACACACACACACACACACACACACACAGCTCTTGAGTCTGACCTTCAACAGCATTTTTGTGAGAAGCAAACTGTAGGTTAAATACATGCTGATAAATTGGAACATTTCATATCCTGGATTCCATATATGAAGGGACTGAGCAGCTTTTGAATAACATTGGAGAGTAAATAGGCAATTAACATTATTGTGTTTTTAGTATGTTTAGAGAACATAAATATGTTTAAGCAACATAGCTAAGAAATAATAGTAAATGTCTTATGTAGTTTTCTACTATAGTGTATTGTGTAATTGTTGCCAGAAGTATCAGCACATTCTTGTTTCTCAACAATATTGCAGTTGTTTTTGATTTAGACAGATGTGTTGAGATTTTTTATCTCATGAAGGCCTGCTTAACTTAACAACTCTTATGCTCCAGGGTGACCTGCAGAAAACCAAGCAGCATGATGTCTGAATACTAATACAATAACACCATATTTTATAAAAACAGCAAGTAGATGGCAGACACTGATTCTGAGCGGTATGTATAAGTAAGAATATGTATCAATGGTATTACAGGCTGTAATCATAAGTAATCAAGTGTGATAATGTGCATCATCATGTTTTGTTGTTTAGATACTCAAGGATAAATGGGTAAACAACTTCTATAATCTAGTTTTACGATTGGTCTGATGCGGATCTAACTTCTTGGGACAGCATTTGTTTTGATAAAGGAGTAAACAGGGCTGAAGACTCCGAACCATGGGCTCATAATTTAACCGTTGACCAAGGTGGTGTTATTAAATAACACTTCTGATGGGAGTTATATGCATAAGGAGTTAAGGACTGAGCAATCGTTTAGAGAAAGCACACCAAAAGAATTAAATGAGATAAAGAGTAGACAACAGGGGGTGATCGACACCCTGAAAAACTTGACTGAACATATTCACGAAATCATTAGATTGTTTAAAATTTTTTAAATGAGTGTAGTTAACTTTTACTGAAATATCTTTTGTATGTTTATTGCTTTATTGTGACATAGAAGTGTGCATAATGTTTTATTTTTTTCACATATTGTATAGACATCTCTCAGTCCTATTGATTAAAACAACACAGTTAGGTTACCTAAGTTGATATTTCTGGAAGATTCTCAATAAGATTCTCAATAGAATTTAAATACCTTTAAATTCGAAGTTATTAACCCCTTGATCCATGCAAGCTCTCAAATTATCAACCTATTACTAACCTTCCATTTCTATCTAAGATTTTAGAGAAATCTTAGAAAAGGCCCACCAGTTACATTCATTACTACACAAAATGTGAAACATTTCAGTCTGGTTTCCGGCATCATCATAGCACAGAAACAGCCTTAGTTAACTGATCTTTTACTGTACGCTGACAAAGGAGCAGTCTTTGCATTGGTTCTAATTGACCTTCGTGCTGCATTGGACACGACTGCACTATTTCACTAGACAGACAAGAAAACGTTGGAATCACTGGAACTGCCATAGCCATACAGATCATACCTGACCGAGCGCCATCAATAATCTTGTTCATGAAGGCCTTCTCTTGTTATATATCCCCCATGAAGACACGCTTTTCTTTCTCTCTGGGTCGACCTGAGGAGGATGGCTTCCCCTTTTAAGACTTGGATCTTCCTGAGGGTTCTTCCTCGCCTCTGTCGACTTTGGCTTAGTCGCTAGGTGCTCGGACCTGTATCTTGTAAAGCTGCTTTGTGACAACTGTATAAATACAATTGAATTTAATAAATTCCTATAGAACTCTAATCTAAAAGTACACAGTAAAAGTTTTGTAGAAGCGGCGTTTGCACTCGTCACTGATGTGTTCAGCGAAGATGGTATTGAATAGTGACTGCTTCAACTACCTTCTTTCTGTTGACCTCTGAACAGCAATTTGAATAAATAAAACAAATTCCAAGGCCACACACACAAAATTCATCATTTAAATATTTTTTTAATACAAACTGTATTGAAAAGCTGGCAGCTGAGAGCACACGACTAATCCCAGAACTGTTTAATCAGAGGAGTTTCTCGTTCCCTTTCGGACTCATTTAGAGACTTTGAACTATTTCTGCTTTACTTTTTCCACTTTAATCGTGTACAACAGGCAGAACACACTTAACAGAACCATATTTAATGGAAAATCAGGGCTTTAAAACCCTGTAAACAGACCAACATCACGCTCCTCCTCTTTCTGATTCCATCACAATAATTTTGTGTTTAACACAAAAGTGACTCAAGACTTAAAGAACTCACTTCCGGCTTCATAGCATTTCTAATAAAAGAGTGATAGTTAAAGGGCAATTTCACATTTTTTCCAAATTCATGAATAAGATGTTAACATAGTGGTTTGATTTGAAATGCTCCTTTCTGGAGAAACTCACAGTGGAGGTGAATGGAACCAGACGTCTGTCTCTAAAAGCTCCTCACAGAAAGTTCTTCCATCAGATGGGTCTGGTTGCGCCGCCTGAGATGTTTTAGTTCTGAGAAGATTTTGGTCCTAAAACTAAACCCATTCATGGTGGAGGGATACATGCAGGGCGTTGTGAGGTAAAATAGTCCCCAAAGAAAAGAGATTTAGTTCAGATTCACTATTTTACACCATCAACATCCATATAAACACTCAGACACGTGGAGCTTCACTGGGGGCACAGAGAGTAAAACGGCTGGATTTGTGTTGGAGACGTCTGGTTCCATTCACCTCCACTGTACAGAAATCAGAGATACCAGTTCACACCAAATACACTCTGTGTTTACATTGAATTACAGGGAAATTTTGAAAAACGGATGGCATTCCCTTTTAAACAATCGCTCTACCAGAAACGCATTGGCTGCTACTGTTAAAAAAAATAAAACAAAACTTAAAGACCATTAGGCTGTTTCAGCGCTCATCCGTTTTCTCCCTGGGTGACACTAATGTGTGCACGGAATGACCAGCAGGTGGCACTCCTGTAAACCAGAGCAGAAGGGTCTGGTCACGTGTCTGGAAACCTGAACAGAGGCCATGTGAGGCCAGAAGCCAGTTCACTCAAGAGCATTCACTGAAAACTCATATTCACTAAAGTAAATATTTGCTCCTGCATGTCGAGGTAGAGCTTTTCCCAGCATGCTTTGGTGCCGATTCAGTGTGTGATGCGTCACATTTCAGGGGAATAACATGCGTTAAGGCTGCAAAACATATGGCTTTCCAAATAATGACAATGCTGTAATATGCTAATGAATCATCTAACCAATCACCATGCTTTCTTTCTATTGACCAATCACAGTATTTTCTGTGGTTGTTTTGATGAAGTACAATAACTTTGGTCAAATCCAGGTCAGTTTCTGTAAATATGTTACATTGTGGATCAGATGCAATAATATCCAGCAGTAATGAAGCGGTGCCAGTGTTTATTTGTCCATGCGGTGCAGCCTGACTGAGATTCACAGCTTCAAGTTAAAAGTCCCGCAGCACCGTCTGTGAACCAGCCGTCTTCCATAAATACGTCCGGCTTTGTTCGCGCTCGTCTCTTGCTCGGGCAGGAGCCATGCAGAGTCTGAGGTAAAGAAAGTTTCGATGCGGAGGACGTGTCCCCGTCCAGCAACTCTTCAGTGAGAACAGAGGTTGAGGCCAGGAGAATTCACACTCCTCTCTGCTTCTTCTCCTCGTTGCGCTGCTGGAAGAAAGCCTTCCCAAACTCGTACGTGCTGATCATGACCGCACACGCCGGTGCCACCTTTATCACCCGCGGGAGGAAGCCTGCAAGAACCGACATCAGGTTTAAAAATGAGACAGAAGAGATTCAGGTTCAGTATAGAAGACTGGTTTATTTCCTCGTTTGTGTTTCCACACACTGGCCACTTTACTGGAAACACCCATCTTGCACTGACCCTAACTGGTCACTTTATTAGAAACATCCACCCTGTGTTTCTACTCTCTGTTAACGCCAAGATTCCAATGAGATTAACGGCGTTAAAAAAATTAATCTATGCCCACCTCTAATAATTACTGAGTAAAGGCAGGGCTCTCAAGTCTCACGCAATGAGCGTGAGACACACGCATTTGACTGTCTTCACACGCTCACATGCCACACCTCCGATTTCTCACGCAGAATCTAGGCTGCCCATTGAACACCACCATCATCAACGTTGGGTGCTTCTCTGTTAACCCCCCCCCGGCAGTCAGAAACCGAGCTCCAGCACGTACCTGCGAAGAGCCCACGGTAGCCCATTTCGCTCCAGATCCTCTTCATTATGTGCCAGGTGGAGGACGGCTTCTTCAGAGGGGCTGCGAAAGCGTCCCCACAGGTGAGAAAACATCCAACAAACAAACAGCCAACCTAAGTCCTACCTAATATTTAGAAATGTTATGCAAATCAAATGGAATTGTAACTTGGTGTGTATATTAGTAAAGATTCTGAGAACTGGAATCATCGCGGTATCAATAAATGTTAAATCTAGACTTAATCCATAACTGATATTTGATGAAGTAATATACACTACCAGTCAAAAGTGTGGACACACCTTCTCATTCAACGATTTCCTGGTTTTGGTCATTTTTATTATTGGTCTTTTATTATATAAGTAGACTTTATTGTAAGGTTTAATAAAAGAGACGAATGAACGAGGGAAAAAAAAATCCCATCGTACCTCCTGAAACCTCCATCTCCCCCAGCTGGATCTGGCGGCGCGTTTTCACCACGTCGAACGGCAGCGTCATCACCGCGGCGACCTGAGGACAAACACCAGCTCCTGATCAACATCCACACCCTGTCCAGAACCCATCCAGCCCATGAGCATCCAGACTTACAGGACTAAAATTAAAGGCACCCTCAGTCGAAAGTTTGGGCACACCCTACCTTCTGAATCTTCTCAATACGATTAATTAACCACAACAGTTTCATTGCATTTTTAACCAATAAATATGCCACTGACTGTACACATGCTTACTGAATCTGAACTGGCTCCCTCTAGTGGGGGCTGTGTACGTTTTAAAATGGTTTCTACACCCATATAATCCC
Organism: Hemigrammopetersius urotaenia; assembly: GCA_037974485.1. NCBI lineage: Eukaryota > Metazoa > Chordata > Actinopteri > Characiformes > Alestidae > Hemigrammopetersius > Hemigrammopetersius urotaenia. Next base: position 11,208 of record JBBPDC010186848.1, read on the forward strand.
AGTGTGTCCACTCTGGAGTTCTGCACACATGCCTGATTCTCCAGTCTCTCTGTTTTGGAGGTGTATTTTAGTCCACTATGTAGGGAGCAGGAAGCCGGGAGCCGTTTGGGACGCAGCCCTGCTGCTCATCTGTGTTACTTGTGTCCCCATCTGTTTGTCTTTACAGCGCATTGATCAGAGTTTAGTTCAGCATTTATGTGACCATTTAAAATTTTCGAGATATCAGATCCAGTGATTCTGAGCCATATTGGACCGATACAGATATCTATACGGAATATACACTTCTTACGTCACTGTTACATAAAATAATGATAGTGTTTATATCCACCTCTCTTAATGACCACAGGGTTTTCTGTGTTTATTTTGATTTTATAAATTTCTTCTCATTTCTGGGTCTGTGCTGTCATAGCATTAACGACTTCCTCTGGGATCAGTAAAGTTTTCTGCTTCAGAAACTCTTTAAGGGTCATTTATTTTAGATCCTTAGGTAAACCGCAGCCCTTCCAAGGACGACCCACAGAGGACAAAGTTTCCTGTATAAACTTTCACTTGTTAATGGAGCCCTTGAGTTCAGAAACGGCTCCTTGATCCTCAGATAAGACGCTCTTATGTAATGCTGACCCAGTTCAGGGGCACAGAATAAAACTTTCCAATCACTTTCTAATCTGAACACCACGACTGTAAACGCTGATCTCCCGGTTTACGACTGAACAGAGTCACAACAAGGTACTCATGGAGCCGGAGATTATCTAGAACCATTCAACAAGTGGTTCCACCACTAGTGGTGAATATTATCTCCAATTTATAATCAATATTTTCTGACAAAACAATGTTATATAAACAGACTGATATATTTCTAATACCATGAAGAAGAAGGTCCACATTTCAGCTTCTCACTGACAACAGAACTAAAAGACCTTTCTGAATAATTCATAGATTTGCAATAATGTAACATGTACAGTGGAGAAAAGGTAGTCTATAATCATAAAAGTTGATGTAACTACTGTTTATAGTGTTAAATCAGTGAATATCAACAACCCAAAATAAACAGTCGTTATTTTACTTCATCCTAAATATTGTATGAATATTTAAATGTATAAAAATGTGAGGATCGAATTATATATCGAACTGAATCATGAGCCTATTCCGTTACTATGGTAGATATGGACTAATTGATAGTCAGCATTGAGTAATCCATATTATACACTGTATACGGCACAGCAGGCAGCGAGTAATGAATCATAAATCAATAAATCAAAGTAAATATTGAACAATGCATAGCAAATATTGAAGTGTCTAATGATACGCCCTGAAAGTGGTTAAACTGTGTTGTGCTTGTAGTTAAGTCTGAAAGATGGTAAGAGTGTTTAATGTCCAGTTCAGTACTCGTTTGTCTTCAGTTCAGATCAGATTCAGTGGATTTCTGAACAGTTCACTCACAGCTCCAGACGCAGCGCCCGCGGTGAAACTCACGGAGAAGCACGTCTGCGGCCTCCTGTACCGCTGACACAGCTCCGCCTTCACCAGCTCATAGTTAAACCAGTACAGAGCTGGGCACACACACACACACACACACACACACACACACACACACAGGCACGCATAATTATGAAATTGTTACTCTTATCACTAGAATTAGTAATAATAATAATAATAGCTAGGTTGCATTTCTGATTGCGCATTTACTATGGTATCTGTGGTTATTATTATCATCAACAACAACAACATCAGCATAAAACTTCCATCACAGAAAGTTAACACCATAGCAACCAGATAGTAACAAACAGGGAATTAACAAGTAGCAGCAAAACACACTGTAAGAAGAGAACAGAACAGTCCTGGATGTGATAAATGTGGGACAGTGAAGACGTACTGACCAGAGAACGGGACGTCCCGCAGGACGGTGGGCCCTAGACCCCTCCAGAGCGAAAGCCAGCCGTTCTGAGCCACGGCCGAGCGGATACACACTCGCAACTCGCGGTAGGAGAGCTGACGGGACTGCAGCTTAGTGCGCACCAGCTCCAGAGGACTGATCACCGTCACTGCCCCAACTATACACACACACACACACACACACACACACACGTGCAGACACGCACAGAGACAGTGTCAGCTGCAGCTCCACTGTACAGATGTACGCTCACTCATTGGAAATCATTCGAGGAGTTGGACAGGACTTGGACTCACGTCTGGCCAGCGCTCCCGCTATGAGCGGCACCTGGTTGCCCTGGTAACCCATGCCGTAGCGCAGGAAGTCCCTCAGCTGGTCGTAGCAGGTGAAGTAAATAATCGTGGCGGGAACAGCCATGACCCTTCGCAACAAACACAACAGTCTTATCACTTTAGATTACAAATAAAACCCGTAGGAGAACTGTGGGCAAAATTCTGCAGGGGGGCAATAAAGTGTTACATTAATAACTAGACTTCATTCCGGGGAGAAAATTATTATGTGGTTCCTATAAAACAAATGCATGGAGACACACAAACATCACTACACTTTTCCCACCCGCTTTCAGCCAACCTTTACCATAATTGTCTTGGTCAGAGACCCCACACACACAAAGAGTCTCTTGTATTTTAATGTGTTCTTGAGGAACAGTTCTCCAGACTTCCTGAAGGACTTTCAAAGACTCTCAATTCCAGTCCAGTCCCTGAACCTGACCAGTTTCAGAGGAACATTGTTTTTGTTAAGACACACCTTTAATCATTTGACCCACAGAAGAGAAGTGTTAAAATACACGTTAAAGGCCTAAACAGAAGCTTTTAAGGCCTTTAGATTTTTAAGGCTCTGCTCAAACCCTGTGCAGTCTTATTAATGTGGCTTATTAATCTGTTTTATTAATCTGGTTTGTTGATGTAATTTATTAATCTGCTTTATTAATGTGGTTCATTAATCTGGATTATTAATGCTGGGGTATGTGAATGATTATGTTTGTGCCTGTGTGTGAGAAAGTGGAGTGTAAGTCCTAAAACCTCTCAATGACCTCTTTTTCACCTTTAAACCCCAGCGAAGAGAGACTGGAGCAGATGAAGACAAACCCAGTGCTGGGCTCTCCCACCTTTACCCCCCTATAACATATCATGTTAATCTGAAAGTGACTCACAGTGTTGGAGGCAGGCCGCTCCACAGAGACCGCAGACCCTCGTAACGAGTGATTTTCACAAACGCATCCTTAAAGGAAAGAAAAAAAACATCTTTGAGAAATTACACCGATCCAACAGCACCAATAATGTTCCACATCCGACAGCTTCAAATCTGCACCAGTTTTAGAGTCCTCACATTATACCCCTCTCCTGTTTACCTCCTTAAACTGGCGTTGGTAACAAAATATATGTTTCTTATTAGTTAAGCCCTAGTGTTTGAGTTAATGTGGTGGGTGTGCGTGCGCATTTGGGTGTGTCTCTATGTGTGTGGTTGTGTGTGATGGGTAAGTGTATGTGTGTCGTGTGTGTACCTACCAGAGTGCCGCTGAAGTGGGTGGGTGTTTTGTACCAGGTGCTGCAGGTGGTCCTGTTCTGACACACGTAGATGTGGTCCATCAGTCCATTACAGTACAGAAAACACTTCCCTGAAAACACAGCAGAACATCATCAGAACATCAGAGATCAGAACACCAGGGATCAGAACACCAGGGATCAGAACACCAGGGATCAGACAACAAAAGTTTTTCATGCACCGGGTTAACATACTCTGAAAAACAGACCGTTACGGTGTATAGTGTATAACATTTATACACACACATGTATTGTACTATAAAATGTATTTACATATCTTCCCATTTTAATTCTGCTTTATTTGATTTAATATGGCTTTATTTGGGTAAATCTTTGTTTTGACTCCTCTGCTGTGTTTAGGGGTGACTGACCCGAGTAGATAAGGCAGGTCTGATCCTCGTGTCCCTGAGGGGAGAGTCACAACACAGCGAAATGACCCCGACCTCCGCGAACCTGGGTGAAAACACGCCGCTATTTTCAGCCGTTCCTGGCGGAGGATTCATGGGTAATCCTGGGGTTACAGGGTTCAAGTGCACACGATCTGTTGCCCATGTGGGGGGGGGGGGGGGGGGGGGGGGGGGGGGGGGGGGGGGGGGGGGGGGGGGGGGGGGGGGGGGGGGGGGGGGG
>JBBPDC010186865.1:0-15328 GCA_037974485.1 Hemigrammopetersius urotaenia
TCTCTCTCTCTCTCTCTCTCTCTCTCTCTCTCTCTCTCTCTCTCTCTCTCTCTCTCTCTCTCTCTCTCTCTCAGTGTGCCTAAAACAGTGATGCACTTCTTGGTGAACTTTGTGAAGGAGCGGTTGCAGAGTGAGCTGGTGGGGCAGCTCTATAAACAGCCTCTGCTGCAGGAGCTCCTGATCGAATCCCAGGACACGGCGCAGCAGCGGACAGAGGTGTCTCAGATGCTGGAGGTGAGTGTGTGCACATGTGCACCCTCACACTGCTGCTCAGGAACACGTATTAAAATGATGGTTATTCTATTTACAGTCATATGCAAGAGTTTGGGGGCCCTGGGTCAAATGACATGGATGTTTCTGCATCGGAAAATCAGTACACACCTCTACAGAGAACACAGTTCTGCATATTTTAATGCACAATTGCTGTTTATTTTAACATTACATTTTATTAATGTTTTAGATGAACAATTCATTAAAGCACTAGAAGTGCACAAAACACATTCTGAATCGTGTTCCCTGAGTGGGTGTGCAGATGACTTTACAGTGTACATTTAATTATCACAGGTATCTTAGGAACATTGGAAAGGTATTAAATGAAATGTAATCACGCTGTAATGATTCTTCAGTTCTTTTTGCTGCTGAACAGATAGGACAGGACTAGGATTACATAATCATTTTATGTTATTAGTGTGTTATATAATTATACTCTACTCCATATACTTTATTGTTGAAAACACTGATTTGATTCCAGCATTTGCTCTGCAAGATAGGAAAGCTTGTGTATATATATATGTGTGTGTGTGTGTCTATATGTGTGTGTGTGTGTGTGTGTGTGTGTGTGTGTGTGTCTATATGTGAATGTGTGTGTTTGTGTGTGTATGTATGCATATGTGCAAGTGTATGTATGTGTGTGTATGTGCGTGTGTATGTATATGTATGTGTGTGTCTATATGTCTCTGTGTTTGTGTCTGTTTATGTCTGTGTGTGTCTTTGTGTGTCTTTGTGTCTGTGTATGTATGTGTGTGCAAGTGTATTTATGTGTGTGTATGTGCATGTGTTTGTCTATATGTGTCTGTGTGTATATGTGAGTGTGTGTGTGTGCATGTGTATGTATGTGTATTTGTATGTATGTGTGTGTGTTGACTAAGAGAGAGCAGGGAAGCAGCAGAGCTTATTATTTCTCTGGGCTTTTCTCAAGGAAAGGTCACGCCGGCTCTTTCCTGTTCATGCGTGTGGAAGGTTCTTGCTAATTCTCTGCGCTCTGCGCTGCGTCTTTTGTTTGACTTGTTTTTATCCTTTAATGCGAGCCCCTTTCCTCCCTCCTCTCTCCTTCCAGGCGCTGAAGAAAGCCAACAACATTATCTCAGAGATCCGAGAGACTCACCTGTGGTAGCCGAGCACCCTCAGCAGCGACACTGACGAGTGTGTGTTTACATGTTTGTTTGTTTGTTTGGATGAATCGTTTCATATCTACGTCAAATGCATATTTAAGGAATGTCAAAGAGCACATGGATCAAAAAATATTTATGAACACATTTCTACACACAATCTAATTTTTCAGGTACTTGATTCTCATGCATATCCTTTAAATATGTGTGAGTGTGTGTGTGTGTGTGTGTGTGTGTGTGTGTGTGTGTGTGTGCGCGTGTGTGTGTGTGTGTGTGTGTGTGTATGCTCTAATGTGAGCTGGAGTGTTTGTTTGCCCATACTATTGGCCATACACACCCTTACCGTAGCCGTCTTTTTTGTTGTCTAAGCCATGCTTTGAAAATGCACTGAGCTTTAAAACAGATATTTCTGCATTTTTCAACCTGATTTTTATCTGCCGCATCTGCAGAGAGCAGTTGATTGCTACAGTCATTCTGATGCATTTCCCAATAGAGAAAACAATGGGGAATGTTCATGCCACTGCCTGTTGGCTTCTATTAAAGGTTTATTTTTAGCCTACGGTACTTTTGTGCAAGGAAACGAGTATCTGGTGATCAGCTGTGCGTTGCTGGTGTGGCAGATGAAGATTAGCTCGAAACTGTTCCGAAACGTTCTTTTAAGACCGTTGTTCCCAACCCCTTGTTTAGAGGGCCTTTTTTCTTTAGTGTTTTCCATGCTCCCAACACACCTCCCAACTAATGAGCTAATTAAGGAGCCTTTCCAGTGTTGAAGTGGGTGTTTTAGAGCAGGAAAAAAACCTCAAACGTTTAGGGCAGAGGGGCCTCCGGGACCGAAGAACCAGTAAATCACTTCTTCATGATTGTGGGGTTTTATTAAAAATCTACTGTGATTATTCTCTCCGTTTGCAGCGTTTCAAGGTTAGAACTACACATAATCTTGGCTGCAAAAAATGGAAGTGATGCATTGATCATGTTTTGGCCAATGACCAATTTTTTCAGCCAGTTTTCATTAACCGGAGGCTCACAGTGTGTGGGCGCAACATTAATAGCGTAATTTGCTATTTAACTGGGCCAACCGGCGTTTTTAAAGCGTGAATAACACAGTATAGGAAAAGACAACTGGCTCGCTATTTGGAGCAATTCTGATCTTGTCCTATTCTGATTATATGTGCCTAAATGGTAGTAATGGTCAAGATGATTTGTTTTGAAATGGAAACCCTACTGATGATTGGCATGGACCATTCATAGACCCCCTTCAACCTTAACTGGAACCAGCCTTGTCTCTGCATTTGTGTCCCTAAAGTCTGTGCCTGTGCTGTTCTCATAGTCAGAACTGTCCTGAATGTTACCAAACCCCTTCTTTTTCCTAGATATGATAATGGTTCCCTTTCAGATGAAGGTAATTTCATTAGGTTTGCTTCCTTGGGATCCCTCTATGTAGACGTGTGAGGATGAAGGCAGAGCCTTGCTATTTAAATTGAGGATGTAAATATAGTACAAAAGTACGTGGTGTCTTTAAGTTATTGGTGAGTTTTAGTGCAGAGGTTGATTATTTTGGAGCACCGTTGATGGTTAGGTGCAGGTGTGTGTGTGTGCGTGTGTCTGGCTGGTTACTTGTTTATTTATGGAAAACGGGTTACAATAGTGGTTTTGACACAGTTCTATTGGTCTGTGTGGCTCAGTTTAGGGAGAAAACCTCAGAGGCTGTAACACGGACGTATATTTTTCTTATTTCATCTTCTGCTCCAGTGTTTTCTGGCCAAATCTTTACTGTACTGTGACCAAGGACAGTAATTTTGACACCGGTCCCTGTGTTTCGAGGGAAAAAAGTGACTCTAAACTCCTTCATAATAGAAGCCACTGAGCAGCTGCTGAAATCTATTAATAAATGTTTGAAATTCGGGATGTGACAGATCCAAGGCTACCGCAGTTCTCTGCTTGAATACAGAGAGATGAAGCTTTTAAGAGACATTGAAGGAAGTTATTTTTACTGGGGCTGCTGTGGTTGTACAGTGACATTCACTAAATTCTAATGGTACATGTGTAATGGTGGAGCCTGTTAGCCTGTTAGTTTACAGTATCTGCCGACCAGCTCAACCTGCTTCACCGTGTTCCAGGTTCTAGTGCAATTATGCTGGGAAATATCACACAGTTGTTCTAGATATAATTGTTACAGAGCAGCATAGTTCTTACTGCATGATCTAAACTCCTAAATTCATCTGGTTTGTGGTGTACAGGTGTTGCAATGTTACTATTACAACCAAGTAAATGTGGCTATGATTTAGATTTGATACTTTCTAACCTGAAATTTGAACACTTAAGTCTATGTCACTTAAACAACAAATGTGATTTAACTTATGGTGTGAACGAATCCCACCCCATCTTTACAACATTTAATCCAATACTGGAGAAACATAGTAAAGCAGGAGTTCCCATTTGTTTGGGGTTTTCTAGTGCGATCAGGCACTATTATGCTGGTGATACATACCATCACAGATTTTTCTCTCTTGAATCATTGAAATAAATATATTACAGAGATTTTGAGCTTATTTTATAAAAGCCTTGGAAGAAAGTGTTCAATAAATGCATAATCGTTTACTGATGGAATTTAACTGTCCCTTGGCTTCTATTATAAGTGAGTTTCTATTATAAGTGCCCTCTTGTTAGTGGAAGCCCCTGCTTCACTTGCTGAGTGGGTTAAATGCAGAGAAAGAATTTGGTGTGTTGTGTGTTCACACGTGACCATTAGGGACCACTTTACTTAACTGTGGAAACACTTTTGTGTCTGTGGTGATTGGGCCCAAGAGATTAGGTTAAAAAACGCTGGAATATTCCTTTAATAACACGAGTCTGGGTGCAACTAATGGGACGGGCGAAACTTTCCTCCATTATGCCTCATCTCACTCAATTCAGCTCCGATCAAATGATCTTGTTGTTGTTAAACCATTACAGCATTAGCGAGTGTGAATTCAGCCGATATTGTGCAAAAAGTAATCAATCAAAGAAAATGATTATAGCTGTGAACTGCTGTGGTCAAAGGTCCAGAGTGGAACGGCGAGCCGCCGAACAAAAGGCCTTTCATTAACGCCTGCATTGAAACAGTTGAAATGGTTGCTCCTGTTCTCTCTCTCTCTCTCTGCCGTGTAATATTTATAGCGCCCGAGTATTTATAGTGAGCGCGAATCCATCCCGTCTGAAGCGCTGCAGTTCATTCTGTTCCAAACCTGCTGTAGACTGCTGGGAAATGCCTTTGCTGCAGTCTCAAACTTGAAGGCATTTATAACTAATAACACACTGCTTGTCTAAAGTCTGGGGACACCTAGCTGTTTCATTCAATTCACAGTCCTCCCTTAAAGGTGAGGACAGTCAAGGCCACGCATTTGATCTTTTTGCTGTGATGTCAGCACCTGTCAGGACCCCTTTAGGCCACTTTTAAAGAAACAAACCGTCAGATCTTTGTAAAATCTGTGAAATTGTAAAGTCTACTCTTCATTAGGGATGGGTGTTACTATTTCCACTGATGCTGCGTATTCATACCGATCCATATCAGGGCTCTTATTGATACTGCTCACCATCATTTGGTGCAAAATACTTGCTTTTTTGGAGACACAACAGGCTAAACCGGTTCCTGTGTATTTAATCCTGTATATAAAATTCTGTGTTGGTGGTGTGCAGAGCTCCGCTCAGTCCAGCATTGAGCGTCTGAAACTGCGTCTGTTAGAATATGTTGATGCCGCATAAGCACCGATAGCAGCACTGTTTGTCCAGTAGATTATCCATATTTCAGTACTGACCAGGAAGTGAAACCTATTTAGCACCGGTTCTGGATACCCAACCCCTACTCTTCCTACAGATAAAAATTCTTCAGATAAACATATAGAATATTTCTTCCTCATGAAATAGAGGCTATCATTGCATTCAGAGCCAAACCTCATTTTGAATTCAGTTTTCTCAGTTCATCAGAATAGCCATGCTGTAATTGGTGAGTATAATATCGCAGGGTCTGTGATACAAAAGCTGATATTAGTGATTCTCAAGCCTGCAGCTCAGAAGAAGGCAAGGTGTCCCAGACTTTCGATGATCGGTGCACATCACGGGACAGAGTGGCGTGATTCCTGCGCTGCTGCTGTAAAGAGGTTTCGCAGAGGTGTGGAGTTCCATACTGCCGGTTGTTTCGTGATGGTAGCTTTGCTATTGTAGTGGATTTGGTTGCTTGAAAAGGGCGAGGAAGTGTCCTGCGCTGTATTTGAAATCTCTGATGTCCTGATCAGAAGGCAGGGTGAGAGATCTAGGGAAGCATTTTTATTCATAAGGTCGTGTCTCTGCATTCCCAGAGAGAGAGAGAGACAGTGAGAGAGAGAGAGAGAGAGAGAGAGGGCCAAAGAGAGAGACAGACAGAGAGAGAGAGAGACCAGTTCTATGAAGGTCAGCATACAATGAGCCACTGATCTGTCAAAGCCATTAGAAACGAGCAGATAAGAGAGAAAGCGAGAGGGGGAGGTGTGTGTGTGTGTGTGTGTCAATGTCCGTGTGTGTACAACGTGCATGACTAGTCAGGTTTCTTTGTGAATTGAATTGAACGTGGATCCCCAAAGGCCAATTGATTACCGTCCATGTAAACAATCTAAGGAGCAACACAAAAATACCACAGAAAATAAATAAACTCGAGAAAACAAATAAACATGTTGCCCTTAAACAGTACACACAGCTCATTGAGTGTGAACTGTAGCATGCCCGTTCCTTTCTTTGTCTCTTAGAATAAGACTGTGTGTGTGTGTGTGTGTGTGGTTGGTTTCACTCCTGTGTTCTTCCATGCAAAATGAAAAGTCTGTATTCTGGGGATGCACAGCGGTTCCACTGCTTCCTCCAAACAACATTCTGATTCGATAGAAGCCAGAGGGCAGCTGCTCCAGATCCTTCTACTGTGTGTGTGCTTTGAGAAAAATGTTCTGTACATGGTTATTGACCGTATGCCAGCGATGCAGCAGGTAGAGTTTAGGTTGAAAAGCGCCGAAGATTTCCTTTCTGTGTGAGGGAGAGGGGTGAAAGTTAATCACCACTGTTGCAGCCTCAGCAGTAATTAGATGAAGGGTAACTGGGTGAAGTGTAGGAAAACTGCCACTTACCGTGTCTTCACTGGATCCTCAATCATTTTTTTTGTTTTCCTCAGCAAATGTTGTTTTTTTGCTGTCAAGCCAAACTTCGACAAATGTTCTTTTAATGTTCTTGATGTTCTCTTAAGTGCTTGGCATTTGATCGCTGTGGGAAAACATAATGGCAAAGAAATGTGGCTATTTTAGGGAGAGTGGTGTGAAAAAAATTCTACACAATTTTCACAATTTTTCCTCTCAGCCCAGATGTAGTCTATCAGCCAAGACGTGTCTGAAGTCCAAATTTAGCTTCTGGAGCGTCAAGTCTAATGTAGCTCACACTCCATAGAAGTCAACAGCCACTCAGACTCTTCTGTAAACACATTTCCCCAAAACTTCTCTCAAACTGCTCAGACTACATCCAGATCTTCGTTAAGGAGTGGGTTAGGACACAGTGTGACTGACCGTGATGCATAAAAATGAAGAAAACTTCACTGTGTAGCCGAAATCTGTCTTCAGCTTTTTTAGACAACAGGGTCTGTTTTCACTAACCATCTCAGGAGTAGCAGTGCTGATCTACAGCCTGGTTTTAATGGCAAGAACAGTCATTAATATGGAGGAATCTGATCCCAGATCAGATTTGGATTTGTCTGCTTGTAGACGGGAAGTTTTTCGCAAGAATCAGACGTCGGACCCTGAACATGACTTGGCCGATTGACTACATTTGGTGTAACCAAATCATCTACCATGTGATGCATCATGTTTGTGTATGTGCGAATGGGTGTCTGTTACGATTTTAAGGAACGTATCGTCTTGACTAAATGCCTGTGAGTTCTTGCCTGCCAATTTCTTTCTTTTTTTTTTTTGGTAAAACATGCTGATGTACTGATGTGTATTCGTATGGAAGAAAGTCGTTAAAATTTAACGCAGCCCTTTCCCTGTCTTTCTTCACATTCGGCAGCAGAGGAATAAATTATTCATATTTGTTGGATACTTGATGGTGTTGTTAAGGGGGCCGTCTTTGCGCCGCCGTGTCAGTCAGGAGCAGAAACACACATGCAGATTTCAGCAGGCCGCCCCTGACGCTACCTAGTGAGGGGTATAAATAATAAATGGTGTTTAACACGGAGGCGAGACTTACTGACTGGTTTATTTATGGAGATCAGTTACTAATCTCACGGATACGAGATCCAGCCTTCCGGCGTGTGTGAAGACGAAGGGTCCTCAACTTTATCCCAAGAAGTGCAGTTCCTGTCCTCTCATTCCTTCAGACACCCAGACATCCTGCTACTCTCAGTGGGGCCCAGCTGAGGTCCATCATGTTCTTGATGCTTGTCTTCCTGATGAGCGTTCTCTCTTCCTCAAGAGCGCGTGAGACCACAAAGGTGATTGGGTGACGTGAGTCTCTGGTTTTAGGGTGTTTTCACACGCAGTCCGTTCAGCCCTTAAAGCAAAGATCGGATTGATTAGTCAGCATTTTTTGCATATATGTGAACACGGCAAACAAACTCGGACCCTCTGAAATGAACCAAACTGAGACACATTGGGAGTTGGTCTCGGTCCAGTTTGCTTTCAGTCTGCAGTGCAGTTCGGTTAAATTCGCGCTCTATGATTGCTTAGAGCTCTGGGTTCGCTGCCACTGTTTTCGCTTCTAGGCTTGCCGTAAGTAAATTAATGAAAAGAACCGAGTTCCCTTTCTGCTGGTCCACTTTTTGGAGCAATTCTGGAGCACTGAGTTCGGTTACTTTAAAGAGGACTACAGCAATCCACCGTAATCTGCGGGGGTTATGTTCCAAGAGCACCCTCTTGTTGTGAAAAAACGCTTTGTTGTGTTTTGGTAAAAAAAATGCCTAAAATGCCCATTTTTATAGTGTAAACCCTAAATATACTCCCAAATATAATTCCGTGTTAAACTTAGTTTAATGCATTACTCTTAAAGAAAATGTAAAAGTAAATAAATAAACACAATCAGAAAACTTTATTGCTTAAGAAATGTTAACATTAGCAGCATGCGGCGAGCGGTAGCTCAGTGGGTAGGATACTTGCCTCCAGACCAAGAGGTCACAGGTTCAAATCCTACCTCCAGCACACCACCACTGGGTTCCTGAGCAAGACCCTTAACCCCAAGTTACTCCAGGGAGACTGTCCCCTGTAGTTATGGAATGGAAGTCGCTTTGGATAAAAGCGTCTACTAAATGCCATAAATGTAAATGTAAAATCAAAGACTCGTACACAAAAGAAAGGTTGAAATAACTCTTGCTACCCACATGTTTAGACAGGGCACAGCTTACTAATACTAAATAAACTGAGATAACTTGAAAATTGGGGGGGTTTAATACACTATGAGGACAAGACACGGAGCAGTCATTCTACATGCTGCAGCAGCTTCTTCTTTTTATTGCGTTTTTCAGTGTATTACAGCTACTGCTGGACTAGGGGCGGTAATACAGATTAGTTCTCAGAAAAAATCTGCGTGAGACTGAATCTGTGAATGCTGATCCGTGTAAAACTGAGGGGTTACTGTATATGTGAAAACACACTAAAGGAACCGAACTCTGTGCTCTAGAAGTGCTCGGAAAGTGGACCAGCAGAAAGAGAACTTTTTCTGTTCACAGTGTGAGTTCATTTGAAAGGAACTCTGTTCTCTTTCTGTTCCACTTCAGCTCAGATGGGTCTCAGTTCTTTTTCTTTTCACTCTTTAGTTCCTCCTCCAACCTGCCGCCGCTGTTTCTTCACGTTCACCATTACTGGGAATGTTTTTCTCCATAATAGTAGACGGTTAAAAGCTCTACTGAACATTTTTCCACAAAGATCTACTGATGGAGAGAGAGAACGCTTTGAGACTGAGCAGGTCCCATTTATTTAAATATGTATTTATTTATTTTTATTTTGTGTTTCAGTTTGGTTAATTTCAGAGGGTCTGAGTTCGTTCACGTTCGCATCGCGTTCACATATACGCAAAAAATGCAGACTAATAGATCTGTGTTTGCTTTAAGGGCTAAAACAGACCAAGTGTGAAAACATCCTTACTTTCATAATCCGCTGTTTGTGTGAAATATATTGGATATTTAGACATCAAAGGTACCTGTGAAAAACATGCACATTTTCAGACAAATTTTCCAGCCATATTTAGCCAGTGCAACTTATAACATCCAAGTGAAAAATATGACAGCAACATTAGAAAACAATGAAAAAGAATATCTGAGATGGATGCAGGATCAACTCACAACCCCTCCCTCCACCCGCCATTGAGCCTCGAGTCTTTGGGGCATCTCTACCAAATGGGAAATACAGATTTTCCCACAAAGTCGTATTTACTTGAGATACAGGAGTTTATCATCTGTGACTCATGATGTGATCTTTCATCTTTTCCACAGCTTGAAATCACAACATTTTTACAAAATCTATAATAATTATTGTTTCTGTGTTTTTGTTACAGCAGAGAATGTGCATTATATCCTCCTCAGACCCGGCCCATTCATTTATGTCCATTATGATGGACATTTTGTTCACCTGTTTCTTCCTTAAATATTTGGAGAGACCCCATTAAGCCCTATAGTGTTCTGTAGAGGAGATCCTGCGCTTTCCTCACAGTGGGTCCTGTGAGGGGTTTGCGTGTTGGGAACAAGGACTGCAATGGCAAGATGTTCCTCTGCATAAGCAAACATAAAGCATGCTTCCAGGACTATCACAGCTAAAATGTCCAGAGAATGTTCTAAGACTTATAATTCACTGAAATTGTCCTGTTGTCCTCTATGGTAGACATGCTGGGAAAAAATATATTCAAATTTAAGGTGCGTTTTTTAAGGCACAAATACTTAAAAATCTTACACAAATTGTAAGACTTTTTTTCTTCGGTTCTCAGGAGGATATGAAAAACAGGATGTGTGTTTTCCAGGCCTCCCTTCCAGGCTTCACTCTTCTGTTTGGTGGGTCTTTCATCATATTTACTGATTGACTGGTAACCTGCAGCACCACAAGACCAACACAGAACAGCCTGGACATGCTGGGATAAGCAGTTGCACATTTGTTATTTATTTATTTGGTTTTATTTATTCACTGAGGTTTCACTGCTCAGCCGGCATGAACATGCAGAGCACGGCTAGTGAGCCAGCGTTCGCGTATACTAGCCTGGAACTCGTGCTCTTCTAAGCTATTCTGAGTATGTTAGCTTGTTTCCTTGTTAATATTCACAACATTTAGGTCAAAGTAGTGCAGCACACTAAGGCCAAGAGTATGTTGCAACTTTAAGAATTCCTACGGAATATTGCATTATCGACTGTTTACAGCCCTGGCGTTCGATTTTAGTCAGACCCTCCGGATACCAGAAGACAGCTCAACTCAACTACCTGAAGCCTGTCTTGTGTTTTTTTTTCTTTACCTGGACACTAGACCTTACAGGCCAGTCCTTCTGTCAAAGCAGTGGCAATTAATCACGTCTGGATCACACGCCATCAGCCAACATGGGCCTCCGCTATGGAAAAGTAATTACAACACACAGAACAAATATGCAGGGGTGAGCTTGTCTCGAATTGCGATAAGGTGCGCAGAAGGGGGCGGCCGCTGCAGCTCACACCGCCAATATTATTGCATGGTCTCTCTCAAAGAGTCGTGCTCCAGCGCTGTGATTTATCTTCGGGAATAAGGCCGTGCCCTGCGTGCCAATGCTCTGAAATAATACACTGTACATACAGTACATATTTGTCTTCAAACCAACAGAGAGTTTGGCTCAGTCTCTTATGCTAAAGGTAAAAATGACTTGCATTAATCTCTACAGTAGCTTTGTGCTGTGCGGAGTCCCAGTCCACCCGTTTGTATGAAGCAGAGCCTCTTAATGACCGCAGGTAGGAACTGGACAAATAGCTTTCCGAACTCTTATTTCACACTGAGCTTAATCTATTCGCAACTGTGCCCCTCCCAACCATTTCCAGCCATAGTGCTGATGAAAAAATATGCACCGCTTTCTCCTTACGGCAAGGGAAGTCGATCCAGCTCAAGACGTGTTTGATGTCTGAAGGTTGTCTCTTGAAGGTTTTGTGCAGGAGCTACAAGGCTAATATAGCATCCCACCCAGGAGCACCATGCAAACCCGCATTATCGAGAATGAAAACCATTCCAAAACTAGCCATGAAAAAGACAAATATCAAAAACTAAATCACATCTACTATAATCACTGCAGCACAAATGAAAACAAAATACAACAACAGAGGAAAAGAAGTTCCTGTTTTTACTCTTTGAGGTGGATAGCTAGCCATGTTAGCCGAGGCCTAGCAAGGTCTGATGTTGTGATAATTCATACTTCTAAAACAGCAAAACTCATCTGAAACAAGCTACGGTTTCGTTTTATTTGACAAAATCTGGCGTTTAGCTGTTGGCAAGATGAAGTAATGGCTAGAAAGATGAATGCCAACTGCACTGTGATGCTAAAAGGCTGAAACGCTAATTTCATTTTATTATTTTGTGTAAAAGAATGTTTATATCAATGAAAACATACACAAAACCAGTATGTTTCAGTTTTAGGATGCTAGCGTTATCAGTACCTGAGTGCTGAAGGGTTGGCAACATCATAATCTAATCAGCACATCTGCTCACACTCCCTGATTTCAGGAATGGACTGAATTCACTGTTAAAAACTCTTAGCTGAGAAGCCTTCAGAAACATGACGGCTGTTTTATCTGTTTGGAGCAGCAGCGATCTTGCTGAGGTCACAGCTCAGCTTGACTCAGGAGTCTCGACTCGACCCTGTCTTCACTGCAAGTGATGTTCACAGTAATATAACATATATAACACCAAATTTCATTTTCAGTCGCTTTTCATTAAAAACATATGCATTCATTACAATATTAATCAAAAATGATATATTGATGATATGTGCCTATTAAAGGGACAAATAATTGTGGGAGCTGGTAGTTTGTGAATCCAAAGAAGGGGATTAAAACCTTGTAAAACTTTGGAAGAAAGTGTGTAAAAAGGCTCAGGAAGCAGTAGCTTAAACTTAGCGAGTTCTGAGGGCATTCATCCTCAATGCTGCTGCTTTGTGTGAAATGCTTTCTAAGAAACTTCACCTCCGAAGTCCACACACGCGTTCAGAAAGTCCTGGAATAGAGGACATTTCTGCACTTCGCAAGGTGCGAACTGCTCTTGTGCCATGACTGTTACACGAGTACATAAATGAATGCAGATTGAGAAACACTTTTCTTCAGTTCTTCTCACTAGAATCTCTCCTTTAGGTCCTGGAAGCCTGTTGTGAAACCAAGGGCTGACTCACTTTAGCACTGGATGGATGGACAGAGAACTGAGACCCAGGGATTAAACTCAGTTCATCTTTACAGGCACAGAGGGGTAAATATTCCTTGACTAGTTCACATATACCGAACAGGAATAGTGTCGGTGAGTAAACACAGCTACTTAATGAAAGTCGGCTTTAGTAGCTGTAAGCGAAGGCTCGGCGGATATGCAGGTTAATTAGAGAGCGTACGTGGCCGAAAGACACCACGTCATCTAAAAAAACGAAAGTACTACAAACAAAACACAGGGCTCAGGAGATCATTTTTATACATACCTGTACGTTTTACAGGTTTGGAAACCACAGAAGCGCATGCCCTGCCACAGTCAGGGTTTCCATGAATTAGACGTGCAGTTTGCATAATCCTAATGCTTCCACGAAACACTAGGTACTTAAAATTTGCTTAACTCCTTAATTTACCCCTGAAAATACACCAAACCCCTTCATTTGAATCAAGTGGCCATTAATTTATGAACCGATCCCTTAATTTTACCACTTTAAAAGTGTGAAACCCCTTAATCTTAGGGTGTACACTAGGCTCGGTTGCCCTGAACCGGGCCCGAGTACAATTGTCCCCCCTCCCCACTCCCCCTCTGGCCCGCGCTCACATTAGATTTCTGCATTCGTGCCGGAGCACGCTTACGTCATTATGGTGCGATGGTTTCAGGATAAACAGGAAGAGCGGCGCTCTCTCGCTGAACGCAGTGGAGTCCATCGCTCTGGTTACTTTTTCGATAGTCCACAGCCCTCTCACAGGCTGTTGCTAAACAGGTCTATCGCTTTTGTGGCACAAAAAATGGTTTTGGACCGTCGCAAAAACATGCATCCTGATACGAGCTCCAGCGCGGTTAGCGCTCACACTACATGCGAACCGCGCCCGAGTCCAACTGAACCCTGCTCTGGCGCACCTCTTCCAAGTGGGCCAGGGGTGGCTAAATGAACCGCACCTGGGCACGGTTCGGAGCACTCACACTAGTCAAACGAACTCGGGCACGGTTCAAACTGCCTAGTGTGAGTACACCCTTAAACATAAGCAATTCATTCAGGAGGTTCTATTATTTAAGGCAAATTTGAAAAAGTAAGAGGAAAATTCAGTAGTTTTACCCCTCAATCAGCCTTAATCTGTGCACTTTACCCCTCAATTTTCCTTAATTTCCAGGAAATTAAGGTAAAAATTAAGGTAATTTTAATGGGTAAATTTAGGGGTTTTTTTTCATAGTGTGGTGTTTAGGGAGTTGCCTCTGCATCCAGAAGTTCACATATACTGAACAGGTGCGACTTTACTGCAACTTAACTGAGTCCCCATTTCTGGTTGATGGACCGCATTTGAGGTCACTGGGACGAAATGCGTGTAACTTTGACAAACTCCGCCTTGGCAGAGCAGTTATTTCTTGAGCACTAATTTGCTCAAGAAATACATCTGCTAATGAAATCTCATTAGCATCCCATACTTGAGAAGATGCACAAAGACGTCGGCTCGTGTTCGGGTATTTAATGAGATGCCTAATGAAAATGAATATGTGCTGTTGCTGCCTCTGTCGGAGGAACAGCACCTCCTGATGGGTTGTGACAGCAGGCGCGGCGGCCGCTGGAGGAGTGGAATGAGCTGGAGCTCACACTGGGTCCTTCTCCTGTATGGAGGCAGCAACAGAATTACTGATTGCAAGGTGGGTTTATTTAAAGGGAAAATGTTGGGAACAAAAATACATTGTGCCAAAACATGCATGTATGCTTTCACACTTATGATAAAATGTTTGAACAATCTCAAAAGTCTTAATATTAATAGTAAATTATGATTCTTTGGAAAAAATAATAGAGGCTAGTTAACACCAACATGCTTGACTTGGTGGCGTTGGGCTGTGCTGGGCTGTATTGGGCTGTGCTGGGCTGTGCTGGGCTGGGTTGCGCCTGTAAATTTTCCCTGTAATTCCAGGGAAATCTCTGTAGATTGCGGCAAATCTTTACAGCACGTTCCCCTGTTCTTAGAAAACCTGCTGAATACATTCAGGCCTCAACATGATAGACATCTTCATACAATAGGCCTCAGAGTGATAGATCTTTTCTATTGAATCCACAGCATTCTGTGTGACAGAATGGAGGAGTTGAGGTAGATGTAGGTGCACATGAGCAACTTTATTGAAACAAAACACTAAAGGTTAAACTAAACAAACCGAAATACAATACAGAGTATCACTTTTCTACCATGGATGGGGAACAGCTGGGAAAGGTGGGGTCGAAAGTGGACAGATGAGCACTAAACAGGGAGGCAGGACCAGGGTGGAGCTCTGAAACTAAAACAAAACAACAAAGAGCTTGACTGAAGGTACAAAACAGGATGGGTTGTTACCTACCTTGTGATGGGGAGGGAGTGGCCTAGTGGGTAAAACACTTGCCTGTGAACCCGATGACCGTCTCCCCACCCCCCCACACCCCAACACTACCACTGTGTCCTTGAGAAAGACACTTAATCCTCAGTGGCTCCAGGGGGACTGTCCCTGTAACTAATGACTGTAAGACTGTTCCTGTAACTAATGACTGTAAGACTGTCCCTGTAACTAATGACT
>JBBPDC010186898.1:0-15324 GCA_037974485.1 Hemigrammopetersius urotaenia
TGTGTGTGTGTGTGTGTGTGTGTGTGTGTGTGTGTGTGTGTGTGTGTGTGTGTGTGTGTGTGTGTGTGTGCATGCGTTTTTATTGTATATTGGAAAATGAAGGACAATGTGAAGTCATCTTTTACTATATTTTCATAATGCCAGCTGGAAACAGTCTTTCATTCAAAACACCTTGGTGCTGAAATGTTCTCTGAGACTCACAGACATTTGCTTCGCTGAAAAGACTTGCCATGGAGTTCCTTAGAACATGCATCAGCGTACCGATTGCATTAAGTGTTGAAAAACAACACGGCTGGTAACGAGTTGGCCCTCAACTGAAATGAAGGTGAACATTGTGAAAGAGTCAGTGGAGCGATGTTGAGCAAACGGAAATGCAATAGCGTATTATTCCGTTCTTTATTGAGAGATAGCGTTCACACAGCAGGCGACCAGGACCATTGACTCATTCCACCTGTTGTCAGAGGCTGATAGTGAAACTCCTTCCAAGAACTTGTTGAAGCAGTACAGCAGTTTCCATGTGTTAACCACAGCTTAGGCGACTGCACTGAGTGCAGGAGGGGGAACTGAAGTGGGTTCACACATCTTCTTGTTACCCTTTTGTGAAGTGTGTAGCGTGAAGTACTAGGAACTGGCTGTAGAACTACTGTAATGCAGCCTTTCTAGGTCAGGCAGAGATGGCTGATGTCAGACAGAGAGGCAGACAGAGAGGGAGAGAGAGAGAGAGAGAGAGAGAGAGAGAGAGAAAGAAAGAGAGTGTCAGTGACTATCCAGTTCCATAAATGGCTCAAGCAGGGTATAGATCTGTTATTCCAGCTCTTTCGGGAAAGGCCAGATACCAGCATTCACATTACAACCAGGTGCAATGTCATCCATCTGCTGGGCCTGTTATTGTTGAGGGAGGACAAACACACAAATGGCAAACAAGGATGGTCTTATTCTCAGCAGTGCTGACAACAGAGCAGCGCATGGTGGGCTGACCATAACCGCCCAAGATCAACAGCAACCCTCAGAAAGCTAACAACCGTTCATTATGACGAAGAGAGGGATAAATGCAGGACTCAAAATACACAGGTCGTTTTGCATATTTCTACTGTTCAGCAAGTGTAGACGTCACTACTGCCACAAAGCAGTTTCCTGGCCCTAAAACCATTCCATTGCTTGAAATTATATATTGTTATGGAGTGCTTCTTATTACATTTTGTTTAGTGACAATGCATGACATTTTGCTTAAACAAAACAGAATTTCACCACCCCCATCTTCAGTCCAGGCACTTTTCTTTTCTTTGAGGGGGGTGTTGGATGTGGTGTTCAGGTAAGGTTTTACTGGGTCGGGGGTCTTGTCTTATCTGTAATCCTATTTGAAAGCATTGGAAGTATTATTGTGGAGGATTTCTACTTTATTTATCACTGAGATTGAATGCTTGTGCTTTAACACAATTACACTTCAGATATAAAACCAAGAGATAAGGCAACGTTCAACAACTGACACACACACTTTTATAAAGGCTTATTCAAACAAGTACCTTCTTAGGTGAAACTGGTTAAAGTGACCTTTGTCAGCACTGATGCTTGATGGAACAAACCCTTATTAAATGTCATTGTGCCATTGTAGGTGTCCTTTTATTTGTTTCTTTTTCTCTTGCCAGGAAATGTATTGTAGATTAAATGCCACACTTCACACCACCACATCACATACCAGCAAATAAATAAAACCTTTTTTAATTTGTTAAAATATTTGTGCTTTGGCTCATTACTTTCATTTAAAAATTTGACTTTCAATCTGCTTTCACTGCATCCAGCTCTTCATAAAGGTGATGAAAACTTGTCGATTGTGATTTAGGACACAGTTTGGCTAAATGAGAGCTAATTGCTAAGGGCAGTCAATTCAGACAACATAGGGGCAGCTTTTCACAAAGCGAAGGACTGATCTTAGTTCAGATTCTTCCTTTTTCTTTTTTTGCAAAGAATGATCATAGATCAGCACTTTTACAACTGAGGTACTTTTAAAGTGTAAAAGTGATAAAACAGATGGCCTACACATTTTTAGGAACTACTCGTATCATGCTATAAAATTATATATAGTCTCTGAGTCACAATCAACTATGGCCCACCGGATCACAATCATGCTTGTATGCCAGCTGCTGCTACTAAAAGGAGCTATGACCTTTTCAGACTAACTGAAAGAGTTTGGCATCTTTTCCTAGGTCCAGGTCGCTTCCACGGTGTTTAATGCCGAAACCCTGTCTGCAGCGAGTAAATCCCATACTCACAGTCCATTCACACGGATCACTGCTCTGTGTCTCGTAAACACGCCGGCTATCTTTATCCCCATGGTGTATTTTAGGCCGAGCTGAAATACCATCCGCACACTAGCGCTCAATGATGTGCCATTCGAGTGCAGCTATTAATGGCAGGAAGTTGTCGTCACTGAAACTCAGCCACCATTAGCAGCAATAAAAAATGTTCCCAGTATGATGGGCTACACCAAAATAAACTCGAAACTACACTTATTTGAATTCTCCATTTATCCCCATAGCTTCATCCTTTCAAACAGGAAATTATTATATTGACTACCAAATTGGCAAAGTGCACTCTCAACAGAAGAAGACTATTACTAGATACACTATATGGTCAAATATGTGAACAGCCCTCTTTCAGAAACACCCACTGCTAACAGGTGTGTAAAATCAAGCACATAGCTTTGCAATCTCCACAGACAACACTGGCAGTAGCATGCTTCATACTGAAGAGCTCAGTGACTTTAAACACAAAGCAGTTATAGGACTTCCACAAGTCAGTGGAATTTTTCCAATGCTAGATCTGCCCTGTCCATCTGTCAGTGCTAGTATTGCGAAATGGAAAACAACAGCTGGGCCACAGAGCAGGAGACCATGCAGTTTAACTATGTAAAATCATCAGAGTTAGATAGCCTCTGAAAGTAACATCAGCATAAGAATAGTGCATCAAAATGATCTGTACTATATCCTTATAATATCAATTGATCAATTTATCTCACTCAAGATTTGACTATTTTATCAAAAACAATCTGTTTTAAATGGATTGTTATTAACTTTTAGACATTGGTGTATCATCAGTGCATTCACATAAACCCGCTCAGATTTCATGAGACTATAATGTGCTTGGCCCATAGAACATGTTTAGCATCAAAAAATAATTTCTCACAGTTCAGGAGTTTTGGCTTAATTGTACATTTTGTGATTGATTAACATTGCCTGTGATGTGTTCTGTGCAATGTAGAACATGTTATTGGAATTCCAAATAA
This sequence comes from Hemigrammopetersius urotaenia, assembly GCA_037974485.1. Classification (NCBI taxonomy): domain Eukaryota; kingdom Metazoa; phylum Chordata; class Actinopteri; order Characiformes; family Alestidae; genus Hemigrammopetersius; species Hemigrammopetersius urotaenia. The sequence continues at coordinate 3,284 of JBBPDC010186898.1, forward strand.
CGTTTCATTACATGCCATGGCATGCTGTTTGGCCCTGGGGTCTGCAGAGATGGAATACTGACCCTGGTTGAAAATATGCAGTCATTTGTCTGGAGTGAGATCTTGAAACAAAAAACTGACCCGCCTGAGGTAATTCCTTGGGTGGATCGAATAACAAGCAAAGTCTCACACAGTTAGACTAATAGGTGCGGATGCAGACGTGCACATATGCACAGATCCACACAATGACTGTAAATGCTTCATGACAAGAAGAACTGAAGCTAAAACCAACAAACTAGAACTGTCAGGACCAGTGTTCTATAAGAACTGTTGACGTCATGCAAAGAACATTTGCAAAGAGTGTGCATGGGGACTCACAGGGACGTGTCTCAGAAATGAAGGTTAACTTGAAAAGAGGAATAGGAATTTGTCTTACATAATCTAACTTACATAATCCATACCCAGACCTCAAATGTTGTCAGCAAAACATGTTTAGTATCCAAATTAGCTTCTTTAATTTTGCACTGAGGCTCCTAGGCTAATATAGTTAGTAAGTACGTTTACGTTTACAGCATTTAGCAGATGCTCTTCTCCAGAGCGACGTACATCAGTACAAAACTGAAGAACCAAAAATATATTTTAAAATCAGAACTGACCTTTTATCTACTTTGTTACTTTATGTTCCTGCCCAAATTAGGCTCATTTCATTAAACTATGCTATTTCAAAGGCACAGTTCTTGTTTTCCTCTATCAAGTTCACCAATAAAATGAACCATTTCTAAATCATGCAGACCTTATTATATGTATTGCAAATGTGAGATATAACTGTCACACACAGATCCATAAAATGGAAATGTACCAAAGGACAAGTCTACACAGGGCCACCTGTTTTTCTGTTTTAGCCTGTCTGGTACACAGTCTCTATTCACACCATCAACCAATCAGTTGCTAGTTACACTCATGTTCCTGACAGCTATAGGCCTGCGCAGAGATAAAAAATAATTGATTCATCATTTATCTCAGTCCAGAGTTGGATTTTGGCTAGAAAACAACACCTGGATGAGTTTAAGTCCACATGAATCAGCTTGAGCATGAATCAGCCCCTTTGTACTCGATTGAATTTCACTTGTAGCCTTTCCAGTGCAAACATACTTTATATAACAGCCTATGCACCTTAAACAGCTAATGCCTGCTTGACAGCATGAACAATAAGTAAATACATGTAGAAATGTAAAAATAAGTGACTACGTTTGTCCTGCAAACTAATCAAGGGGTAAATACCACAAACACACAAGGCGTTTAGAGAGCTAGTTCATGCTTTCCACCGAGGGAAATGCCATCTGGTGTCGGGCATTGTAGTTCAAGGCATCTAACGTGAAGTCTTTTGTTTGGCTCACAGCTGTTTCCATATTAGAGGCCATATTCCATATCCAGCACTGATGAATGACCTCATGTTTTTTTTTCCTGGCTGTTGTGCTGGTATTATACAATCTATCTGTACTACCTAGAGGTGGAAAATGGTCATTGCAGGTGACATCATGGATTTGTGCTGCTCAGAAGCATACGCAGTGTGAGATTTGATGGATATAGGGATATTAGGAAAAACATTCCACTTCGTCAGGCAATCAGTCAACGTTCTGGAAAAGACCAGCTGCAATAGATTTAAAATGTGCACTGAATATGTGCAACTAACTTGCTTGAGATCAAGTTTTCCTATATTCTGGATCCTAAGAGCACTGACTTCTGACTATGTTTCTGGTTCTATAGACCTCTCTGAACTATCTTTAAGATCACCTGAACCACCTGTGGGCCTGTCCCATCAGTAATAGGATGAAAGGTGGAGATACACCAGTCCGTCATAGGGCCAAACAAACTGTCATAGGGTTCATAACGCAAACTCCACTCAGAAAGGACCCTCAGTCGTCCCAATAGTGAACCCAGGTCCTTCTTCTTGAGAAGTAACACCAAACCCCTCCAAATAAAAATCCAACCTGTACATTTCAAGCAAAGCCTGTCTTTACAGACATATCTAGTGTCTTCATGCTGCAACTTGTTATCCAAAGCTGCTATGAAGATAAAAGGCGACTATTTAGGAATTTAATCTTCAGAGTCCTTTAAGCTCCAGCAAGTTTTCCACATAAAACACATGATACCTTTTCACCTGCCAACATGATTAAACTCACATTTTAGGTCTGTATACAGTAAAGCAACCACATCATTCTCAGAAATGAACGAACTATGAATATCTCTTGTGTGTGACACTGACCTAGCATTAAAACGTTTGTGTAATGCTCGTTTCTTTTTTGTATGTCATAATCTGATTGCCTCCTTGCGACACAGTCAGCCAGATTTCACTTAAAAGAAACAGCATGACGATTTGAATTCTGCATCCGGGCCTGCAATGTCATAGATGTGCTTTGCGATAACGGAGAAAAGATTGTAACAGCACTGCCTAGCAACCCTGGGAAATAAAGGTTTGGATGAAATAAAGATGGGTGGAATGACCTCAGATGGCCTGAAGTCTCCGACAGTTAGCAAAGAGCTGGCGAGCCGCAGCTTTGATCAGTGTTGCGTTTCACCGACTGCCTCTTGACCCATTCTCTGTCCATTCATCAAATTCAGTCGACACATCAAAGCTCTCCTGAGCTGTGGGTGTTGCACGGGCAGTGAGAGCAGTCATTCGTCACTGGTCTGGAACATACTTTGTTTTCTCTTTTTCCTGCCTCACTTCCCTCTTGACTCAAATTCTCCCCACGTGTCTCACTTCGTCCTGGCAGCTTCATCATCCATGCCTGTCCCTCGGCCTGCTTCAGGTCCTGGTGCTAAAATACCAATCTCGCACTCACTGTGTGCTCTGTCCTGAATAGAACACATAGGGTGGCTTATGATTCATTTTTTAAGTACCAAGCTTTTTATAATCTGTATTCACCTGATAATCCGTATTCACCTGACACTATGTGGACAAAATTATTGGGACGCCCGACTATTTACACCAACAGGGACTTTCATGACATTGCATTCAAATACATACACTTTCATATAGAGTTTTGCAGCTATAACAGCTTCCACTCTTCTTGGGAGGCTTTCCACAAGATTTTGAATTCTGTAAAGAGGTCAGGTACTGATATTGGACGAGAAGGCCTGGCACGCAATCTCTCTGGTGTTGGATGGCGTTGAGGTCAGGACTCTTTGTGGGCCAGTCAGGTTTTTCCATATTGAATGTCACCATGTCATGCTGGAACAAAAAAGGTTCTTCCCCAAGCTGTGTCCACAAAGTTGGAAGCGTGCTGTTGTCTTAAAATGTCTTTTTTTGCTTGATTTTATATACCTGTGGCATGATTGGAACACCTCATTTGATGATTAAGAGGCATGTCCCAATACATTTAATGAAAGAGGTGTGTCCCAATTCCATTTATTGTAGTTTGACTGGGGGTCAGGAAAGGTCAGTGCCCAACTTAAGGCCACATGTTAGAGTCACTGAACTGTAATAAAATCAAAGGATAGATGCTCTCTCCAAGAAAGTGGTGCATTTTTCTGCCTCGACAAACTGGCCTTACTAACCTCACCAAAGCTACTCTTTATTTAGAAATAATCTGTTTAGACTAGACTATTTTATAAGAAATGCTAACATGTAAAAATGGCCATTTTAAAAATATTCATATTTACAAAAAATTTAAACACGTTTAAATTTGTTTTGGCATGTCTTGGGAAAACATATTTTACTGTTAAAATGATTTAGCAGGTGTAATTTGTGAGATACCTCTGAATGTTCCCCTAAGGCCACTATTACATCTTGGTAATTTGCACCCTGAGCACACACAAGTTTAAGGGGTCAGCAGCTCGCCAGGCCACAGCTGCTCTTTACGGTAACACCTGGCAGCCAGCCCTGTAGAATCCAGGCAAAGTTACATGTTATGCTACCATCTCTTCCGCAAAGCTTTGTCTTCCTCCTGCAGGCAGTGAGCTCACCGCAGCCATGAGCTCATTCTTGGAAGAGCCTGGTAAGCTCTGGCCTATATATATCACCTGCTCATTGTCTCACACAGGTCCTTGAATCACCCTAGATCCAGGTCACTGATCTCATTCAGACCGCAGCGTGCAGGACGGAAGGCCAGGTGAGATGATGGGGGCTGGCACCAGGAGTTTGATCGTAGCCTGAGTTTGTCCCAAGCAAATTCTCCAAAGCTAATAAGAACATAAGGATCATGAGGAGGCAAGTGAAACGTGGGGAGGCTTTCGAACAGAAATATATGCATCTCTCCCACAGCAAGTGAAACTGCAGGATGACTGAGCAATAAATCTTCCCCCCAAAATACCATGTGCTGACAGCATTTCATCCCACATATAAAATAAACAAGGTTTATTTGAATAAAACGCCCAGTCCGGTGGCCGCATTAAGGAACAGGCACTAAAAATATGCCCAGAGGTTTGAGAAATATGACACACACTGGGCCGCATTGTCTTCAGTATGTTCATTGCCATTGCAACCACATTTTCAGGCACAAATTCATGAAATTCAAAGCTGAAAAATATACAGGCTGTAAATGAGACGCAGACATTCATTCTAGCCCTTCATTTATGGCTTTACGTTTAAATAATTTGTAAACTGTACTATGAATAGATTTAGATAAATTACATTTGAGAATAAAATTACCTCACCTTTTCCCTAATACGATCAATGAGGAGGTCCCATCCCCAGATTCTCTTATATTAGAGTGACACCTAGTGGCCTGCATGGATTTGAATTTACAGTCTTCGTGCTTTTTGAACTTCAACAGAATGCATTCATTACCTAAGAAAGACCCGCATCCAGCAAGCACGAGCACTTTTCATCTGAGTGTGGTTTTTAGATTGCTTTTCAAGTAATGCAGGCTATAAAGAAATATAAGAGTACAGAGAAAAACCATTCAAAATGTCACTTTCTCAAAATAGTGCATTCTGCTCCAACAAAAGGCAGGAGAAATGCCTTTGCCAAGTCCTAAAAATTCATTCAGAGACGAGCACATTATCCAAATCAAAGTCTCGGCCCGTCCCATTGGAGAACTGAGGGGGCATGTTTGATAAAGCTTTAAAAATTCAGCCCATTCCGAGGAATGCCTTTTTAGTGTTTATCCTGTGTTTATCCAGTGACTCTGACCATGCCCTCAATTGGATAGAATTCCCTAAGATAACAATGTTAGGGAAGATTCGATTTGTATTACAAAAAACAACAACAGCTAATGGCCGATTTGAATCTCCTGGAAACAAGCATCTTCAGGAGCCAGGCTTTTTAATCTTGGTTGACCTGTGGAAGCAGAAATGTGTTTATTTGCTTCACTTATTTATTTATTAAGAAAAACACACACACAGTGCCTTTGGGCAGTTCATTTCCGCTTATCACCAGATGTAGACAGCTCGAACGATGCCACGGGGACATGTTCTCACACACAGTAATTTCAGCCCAGTCTTGAATTATGCCCTTGACTTCAGCAGCGCTGATTCATGAAGTGGATGGTGTGTAGGTGTTCTCAGACCGCAGGAGTTTAACTCATTAGCCTAAAAAATGTGTGGGTTTACATAAGTCTATGAGCATGTGTCAGATTTATGTGTTTCTGCAGAAATCTTTCTGTGCTTAAAAATAGAGGTTCCTCAGATTACTGATGGTGAAGATGCCATGGAGAAGGTTCACAGCTTTTTTTTTTTACAAACACGGTTGTTTAAAGGGAATAAACATTTTAACACAAACTGTTGAGGTAAACATGGTAATTTTGAGTGGTTTGGTGTGAAATTTCACTTCTACTGAATCAGATTTCTTCACACTGGTGGTGACAGGAACCCGGTATCTGAAGCATTCCGTGCCTCTAATGAGATTCAGTCTTTTGTAGGGTTTGGAACATGCTTTGAACTGGATAAGTAGGTGAAACATTTACAGTGAAACATGTTGGTTTTGATGCATTCATGGTACATACTGGACACTGAACATGATATTTAAGAAATATACATAAAACTCAAGAGGAAACGTGTAGATTCACTGTACGTTTTTAATAGAAAATAAGATGCCGTATTTGTGCTGTAGACATTGCAACCTCTGGCTTCTAGTGCTGCCACAGCAAAAACATCAGAAAGCCAGTAAGTTTCTCTATAATATCATCAGAAACCACAACACACTTTTCTAAACCAGTTTTTCATGCTGTTTTCTGATCTGCTTTCAGTTTCTTAGGCACCAATCAAGTAACTGTTTCAAAATGAAATCATGATGAAAAACATTACAAAACCCATAGAAACTGTGTTATTTGTTTATATATTGTTGTTTCCCTTGGAGTTGGTGTTTCCTCTGCAATCAGAATGTTGTGGGTTTGAGTCTCAAGACTACTATTTGCACCACTGAGGTATCCTTGAGCAAGGTAACGTCCCCACACACTGCTCCCTTGGCACTGTGTTGGTGAATGCCCACTGCTTCACTTGGTGAATGGGTTAAATGCAGAGAGAGGAATTTCACATTGTTCACACTGGGTGCTGTGGTGTGCTCACGCATGAATATAAGAGCCACTTAACTTTCTTTCATCAGTATAGGATTCATGAGTGCACCTCATAGAGCCAGGCTGTCTGGCCTCATGTTCTTGCAGCCTGATGAGCTTTTTGCATCAAAGGAATACAGAATTAGCACTTGATCACGGGAGGCTTTGTCGGTCGAAACAAGGTTTATTGCTTCATCCTCTGCAACAGTCTGTAGTTGGAGGGTGTCATAGCTTGTCCAGTTTTTGGCACTTAATAGCATGAGCTTGCCTGGATGGCTGGGACCTTTTTTTCATTTTTTATATCTGTATCTTAAATATCAGACGCAGGTTGCTGAAGAACCTGTGATGGAGCCATCAATTACACCGGGTGAGCAAAATCAATTGAACTTCCAATAATGAAGCAGCCAGTCAATTACATTTAAGCACACTGGCTCACACTCATGACAGCTCAAATACTGCTGACGCCAAGGACAGGTTAGAAAATGAGGCACTAAAAGTACCAAGACTTTTATTCCCGACAGCTCAGCAACTTTTGAATTATTGAGGTCTCTGTCGATATCTGTGAAGAATCCAGCAGCGCAGTCCAGTCTGAAGTGGTGTGGCTGGCTGAAGAGAAAGATTAGCTAAACTATCTCACAGCAATGCTAGTAAACACTTAGCAAGTGTCATTATTAGCATACCTTGAACCTATTGTTGTTACATTCAGTGCATAATTTCACTACAAATCCTGCAAGTTTGCACTTACCACCTCTTTTCCATGGAACACTGTGGGAACAAAACTGTTCAATGTTTGTGGTATTACATAGAGTGCTCAGCACTGATAGTGCTCAGCACTGAGGAGTGTTGTTAAGCCTGGGCATCAGGGGCTGCAGCCCTGAATGTTTTATGAGTATAACTGGATTTTTAATAGGCCTGCATCTATTCTTCTGTAATTCCAATCATTCTAACCCCCCACCTCAACAAATCGGACTCTATCATCTATACACCTCCCAACAAAAATATTCCATCAAAATAAATTGATGCCTGGCCTAAGACCACAATGACTCATGATTCTGATTATGCCTCAAACTAGAACTAATAAAGCTGCTTTTGTTTGTCTTAATGGCTTCATTAATTAAATGAATTTACTTAACTTTTGAGGTTTTCCTTGTTTGTCAGTTCTGGCATAGCAATTATATCCAAATAGTTTCTGATTATGTTCTGACGTGGATGAATTTAACGTTTTAAACGTGGCAAAATGAACCATTTCAGACAAAGAATCTCAATCACCTGACAAAGAACTCTCCCATGTTTTTGGCATAGAGCTCCTTTTGTTTTTAAGTAATAATTCAGAGCGTTTGAGAGAAATGGTTCATCTTTGTGCAACACTTTAATCCTATCTAGTCAGATTTGAAAACATGTTTCACAGATGGAAGGCTACAAATCCAGCCTTCCTACCAAACCAGCCATTGTACCAGTTCATTGGTATTGATCAGCCATATTGAACTATAAACACCATAAGATAGCTAGGAAGACAAGGTAATGTGCTTTTCAGGTACATCCATATGGTATATGGTATAGACTTCTGGAATAAAAGTCGATCTATTGTTTAAGTGGTGTAAGGCTATGAGAACCTACATGTTGTGCAGAATGCTTTGAAATGACTACACATTTATCCACGCACCAGTAGCTGTTTAGCACCTTGCGTGAATTCATCTCCCATGATCAACAATCAGAGTGGAATCTTCAACATGTCCCCTCCTCAAGTTCTTTGAAAGTCTATGCCAGGTGTTGCCAAAAAAGATCCTTAATAAACCCATATGACACTTTTTTTATGATGTTTGAGTGGATTAATCAAAAACAGTGTTCATTTTGACTTTCACGACTATTAAATTAGACCCTCAAACCCTCAAACCCTCATACATGATAACTGTGACCTCGAAGGGTTAAACGAGACAGGAATGAGAATCAAAATACAAACGCAAAGCAGGTTATAGCAGCAGAGAGGAAGATTCAGAAGTTTCATGTTTCTCTATATACATGAGGGTCAGTGGTCGCCCCTCTTGTTATAAAAAAATTAGTTCACCTTTGGATCGACCTTAAGAAAGGAAACACAGGCTTTAACAGATGGTTGTCCTGATGGAAAAGTAGAGGACCAAAATTACAGAGCTCAGTCACAGTCCAGGCAAAGCCAAGAGGAGAAAGAAGAATGTTAACCCCCCACCCCCTTAGCTCAAGCCCAATATGCGGTGAGAGACGGTGAAATATTACGCTCCATAAAAGTTTAACGAGTTTCAGGCTCTGTCTAATCTATAGCTGTGGCCCTGTCCCAACCTCACGCCTCACCTAGAGCGAGCCAGTCTCCAAACACACACTGAGCAGAGCTAATAGCGCTTCAAATATTTACAGAATTTATTTAGTTCAATCAACCATCTATATACAGCTGATTAAAAGGAAATGGGTATTTTGGTGAAATGAAATAAGTAGCAATGTTGATGAACTATTTAAAAAAGGGTTCATGTTGGATATCAGGTATACTTTGACTTTGTTACATACTGATCTGTGCTGGACTGCAATAATGCAGTCCACAGTGGAAGCGCCATCACTGTGATGGTGACATGCCACCAAGTAGCAAAATTATATACATTATGTGGACAGAAGTATTGGAACGCCTGACCATTCCACCAACAGGGACTCTAAGTGCATTAAAATACATAATGTTTCTGTGGGAAAATTGTGCCTATTCATTCTGTTATGCATTTATGAGGTCAAAGTATTGATTACGAAGCTGAATGTCTATGGAAATAAAGCTGCAGAACAACTTCATTGTTTTTATGACAACACAACCAGCCTAGACTGGGTCTGGACTGCTTTTAAAAAATATTACCTGTTTATCTCTAAGCATACAAAGAGGCTAGGAATGGACATTTAAAATGTAATTCTGTAAATGAAATGTAATGTAAATGTAGAGGCCGCTGCTTTGTTTGACTCTGTTTTCTGTTCTTGTTTTAAGGGCTTTTATTTTGGTTCATGTTCTGTTCTGCTTGTGTCACGTGTTCTTATGTTCCACCCGTCTTGTGTTTAGTTACTGATTGGTTTAGTATTTAAGTCCTGTTTCTGTTCTCCTCAGTTGTCTATCGCCTCTTTTATAGCACTTTATCCTGTTTCACGTCCTGATTCCTGTTTCTCATTCCTGATCCTGGTGGCCCTCGTGCCCGTTTATGTTATTCTTGTTTTCGTTTAAACAAAGTCATCACAGCATGGATCCCTGGTTTCCAGTCTCGTCCGTGCTCCAAGGAAGCTCATGGTCGAGGGCTAGCCCCCTAGACCATGACAGTAATGCCATTTTTAGTTCAAAAACTCAAACCCAGAATATATTGCTTTCCTCCGACAGTCTAGCATGAGCAGACAAAAGGAACCCACTGCTAAACCAACTGAAGAGCCGAAGTACTAAAATAAGACTGCTTGTTTTGCAGTAAGCTACAAGACACAGACAAATAAACCCAACCGTTTACATACCACTTCTGAGTAACATAGTTGATATATTCAGGGATCCATTTTGTAATTTTCCTATTAATCGCAGCGATATGGTTTTAGAACATCTTTGGACATATTTAGCACCCAGAAAAAAGAAATGCATGTTAATGAATTTTAATGTAGCCATGATTGCACAAATTGCAGCCTTCTGAGGCATAATGATGTCATTTTCACCATCCTTCCTTTGTCATTTCTGGGAAAGCAAGTTCAGTGTTATGCAAGACTCCACCTGCAAAAGGTATACAATTTGAAGCTACCAGACAGAGTCAAGGAAAAAAAAGAACTTTCTTCTGTCAGTTGCGCATATAAAAATACACCCTCAAGGAGGACATCTTAATAGTGATATTATCAACTCAGCAGAAGGACACCAGATTACTAAAGATAATTTGAAGACAAGAAATCTCAGAGAAATGTCATGTGTGAAATGGCGCAGGGCACGCTCCTGGCTAATCAAACATGGGCCATTGGAAGTCTGACATAACTGTATAATTACTCGACAAATGTAAAACATAATCCTAATGTGCTTCATTTAAAAAATGATCAGAGATGAACTATGTAATTCAAGGAACGATGCTGTGGCAAATTAAAGGTCGCAGTATGTTAATTTTGTCAGTGTTATTTCCATTTGCAAACAAAGAATAGAAGAAAAAAACAATGCTAACAGAATTGAATTTATTTTGGCACTCCGTTGTTAGCAGTTGATGGAACATATGGACGCCTGGTTTGGACATTTCAATGGCATTCACAAAATGAACAGACCAATACAACTGAAAAATACCATTACAATAAATGTCACTAGTGGTACTGCAAGCACAATGTACCCATTTCATCCATCCTACAAACATTCATTTGAATTGGACAAGCAGCTGACAAGAATCAGTCGTTTGCCTGTCTTAAGCGGAGCTATAGTCACAAACGCTCAATGTAGTGATATTCTAATATATGGATGATACCACTTTTCCTTTTGTGATGTCAAAAATGTTAGCTAAAATTAATGCCAATCAGACATAAAATATGGAGGTGTCATGATTCCATTTTTTTCATGAGCAATACCGATACTATAACCTCGAGTATTTGCTGACACTGGTACCAATCTGATAGTCTTTTCCCTCTTTTCAACATCTAAGCTGCTCATAATACCAAATGGTCCCAAGTAGCGTCCTATGTAAGTAATAAAATTTGAGGTTCTACTCTCATATCATGTGCGATATGTCCATTATGGAGTGCATTTTGTTCAACACATTAAACTCTATTTGAGTGCAGGAGCCTGTATAGTTCAATACGCAGTGCGTAGGGAGCCACTGGGTTGAAAGACTTGCAGTCCATTGTGCTGGTTGGCGGCTGCTAGAGGGCGTCCTTTTCTGTTTGTTATGAGACTCTTTTTGTGAAATGCCTGAGCACACTGGTCTTGTGTTTGTTTACATTATGTGTTACAGCTGACCGGTGTGCTCAGAGAAAATGATGTTGGGTTGCTATTGGTTTGTGGAGTTTTTAGTTTGTGTATTTAAGTGCTTTTGTGTTGGACCTGTTCAACATGCTGGCTATGTTTGTGTATGCTCTAGTCTCCTTGCTTATTGTTTTGAGTTCCATTTAGGCCAGACATGGGCAAACTACGGCCCGCGGGCCATATACGGCCCGTTGGGCTTTTTAATCCGGCCCGCCAAACTCGTCCACGTTATATTATTAAATAAAATTTTATTATAAAGATGCCTCAATCATTTTACCTAGCTTTAATTCCCATCTATCCCAGCAGAGGGCGCACCCCGAAGACATTGACCCACGAGTGTGATGCATTACGGTTACTTCATTTTGTCGCTTTGTACTTTCAACCCTTCAGTAAAAATGAGCGGACCAAAGAAAAGAAAAGTAGGCAGTGGGTGCCGAGTAGTGGTGCAACGGATCAAAAAAATCATGGTTCGGATCGGATCATGGTTTTAAGTCACGGATCGGATCAGTTTTTGGATCAGCAAATAAAGACGAGACAAATTAAACTTTTCATTTATTTAAGTATTTTTGCCCATTAAAAACATTCCACGCAATTATATAACG
>JBBPDC010186909.1:0-15324 GCA_037974485.1 Hemigrammopetersius urotaenia
CAAAGTGCTGGGATTACAGGCATGAGCCACCGTGCCTGGCCTATATGCCTTATTTATTATAAATTATAAATAATGATTAATATAACACCCCATACTGAAAAACGAAAGAGAAACTGTCCTTTTTGTTTTGTTGATCTCGCCGTGGCCCCCTTATAGTTGACTGTAGCCTATTGTAATAACAGGATGTGCTTTATTTGTTTAGAGAAGTCATATGAATAGACAAATGTAACTCAAAAGGAAGATTAAGCACAAAGTGCATACAATATTACACTGAAACTATATAGCTAAAAGAAAAAAAACATACATGCCAAAACTCAAAAGAGGAACATAATAGGTACAGTGCCAACAGTACAAAATGCAGTTTATTCTTTAAGTGACACTTGGAAAGTCTGAGATGTCTGTACTGAAATCTTGTGAAGAAACAGCCGGTGAAGCCCAGCTGTGTGGTGGCTTTTATGTTACTGTTTTCAGTTTTAGTGCTGAATTATGACTTGATATATACAGTAGAACTGATACGGTAACAAAAGACAATCGTTTAGACTCAGCAGAGAGAAGTATGACCAAAATAAATGTAAATAAATGTGAATACATGCACACAAAACACTCAGTCATACATGCACACACACACACACACACTCACAAACAATCGCACACACATTCTGACTTACCAACTCGCACACATTCGCTCACACACACTCTCGCACACACGCCCCCACACTCTCGCACACACTCACTCACTCACACACACTCACTCACACTCTCACACACTCACACACACACTCTCACACACTAACACTCTCGCACACTCTCGCACACACACACTCACTCACACACTCTCGCACACTCACACTCACTCACACACTCACACACTCTCGCACACACACACTCACTCACACACTCTCGCACACACTCGAACACACACACATTCTCGCACACACTCGAACACACTCACTCGCACAGTCTCGCACACACTCTCGCACACACTCTCGAACATTTTGAATGCCTCAGCAATGCGCTCAAGAGTCAACAGGAACATCAGCACTTCTGTTCCAGGGGAAAGGATTCTAGAGAAGAATCTGGTCTTCGCAGGAATGTCTACAGTGTATTCATCTGCAAGACAAACAGATAAATGTGATGCGTAAACATAAATGTGATGCTTCACAGTAGTTTTGTGTAAGGTTTATCTTTATAAGAATTCCCTAATTTTGACCATTCTCACTAATGTATACTGCAGAATGATGCCAAAAAGATGTCACCTTCCATAGTTAATCTTAAAGATACACAACTGAACCAGCCGTACTGATGAAAAAATTTGAAATAATTATAAAAACTTTTTTGATGTAAAACCTTGTGTACTGGCCAAAACGGACCCATCATTTCTTTTTAAAAAAAACTACTGCTCTGAAGAGTCTTCATTAGTTACATTTATCCCGTAACAATTAAATCACGTTGAGAATGTTCATATATCTTCATGCATTAGTTAATAAAGCCCTCTCTTTTTCAGTAGTTGTTTCAGTAGGAGTATGGCAGTGGAAATGAATTAAGCAAGGGAAGCTGGTAAAGCACAAACTACGGCTCACTTCATATGCAGCAGACTTAAAAAAAAAACTGATGTGGTACTGGAGGGTGGGGGGCCTCTGCCCGATATTCAAGCCAGCACCGGTATCAGCTTCTGCTGCCATCTCCAATTACTGGTGAAAGATAAAGTTCCAGCTTTGACAGTCACCACTCACACTTTCACGGGCCTTCAGCAGGGCATTAAAAACTCTTTGGTATTCTTCTAAATGCAGAGGAACCGGCCTACAACCTACAGTTCGACACTTCTGGCTTATAAAAGCTGCTTAATAGCACCACCTGCTGGACAAAGTATTTGCTTGGCAACTTCAGAAGAAAGCACACTTACAACACTTTCAATCTCATAGGCACTGATGTGCTCGCTGAGTATGCTGGACATCCCTGGGGACAAAGGGGGTTCTGGAGAGGAGCAAGGCGGCGGAGTGGTGCTAAAGAGACACAGAAACAAAGGCGTTCAACAAAGCCACGAAACAAAAAGTCATAAAAACAGTGAGTTCACTTCACAGGGACAGTTATTTATAGCATAGCATTAAGCACAAGACATGACATGTCTGAAGTTAAATGCTGCACTGTATTAGACGTAATATACAGTAGACAGCAGCGATGGACAAAACATGTATAAAAAACAACATATAACGAGTACAATACATAAAACCTATATACTCACAAAGGTGAGATGGGAATCAAAATTGTTGGTATGTACGGACAAACTGTAAAAGAAACAACAGGTGAGAGGTTATGCTGTGAAATAAAACCTTCTTTCAGGCCACATCCTACATTTGTTTTGTACTGTATCTTTTTCCCTTTTGTTGTTGTTACCTTTTGCCCCTCCCTTATGACGTTTGTCAGGGTCTATGAAGGTAAAACAGTACATTTTATTGGAACATTTTCCAACCTCTCTTAAAATTAAACAGGCTTCACCAATCCAAAACCAATGTGAATGGGTGGCGCTTTACTGTAGGCTGAATAGGTAGTGTAAATGCATTGGTTTTTGTGACATCACAAAAACATCGAATTCAAAACTGGCTGTTTATGCATTTACGTTTCCACATATGGATTGATTAATGAGTGTTTTATGCAGAAGCATATATTAAATAATAATTTTTACACACTGCATGATAAAAACGTTATAGTAAAAATTCATTTTGTTACTCAAACAGCACAATGTAAAATGAGCATGCGAGGTAACGGGTTGAAACTTGCCTCTGTTGGGTTGACAGTTATAATGCTTGCCGAACGCTTCATCCTTGGGGATGTTGGGGTACAGGAACTTAAGCGGGTTCTCGGGGACGATACCGTCTGCAATAACTTTATAGTCCCGTATGATATCAGCGATGGGAAGAGCACTGAGGCGGCTTTTGGTGTACGGCTCCACTGAGATGAACTTTGCCTCGCCTGCAGAAAGATTAAAATCTACTGCATTAAGTCATGTTTAGCTGACTCAGCTCTCATCAACGGTCAGAAGGTGACTCAGACACAGCATTTCAACATACTTTAAAGCTTCTCGCCAGAGGGTTTCCTTATTTCCACATCACTTACAGGAATATCCTGACATTGTTCCCAAGCCAAATCAATCCACATTCATTTGGCACAAGTCACCATCAACAATGCACAGTGTTTAAGGTGAAGGTTTAAAGGTTATCACAAAAAAAACCCCATTACGTTACAAACGTATCTATTATTCTGCAAGCTTTCAGAGACCAACACTTATTTTCCCAGATCATTTTCATACCTGCAGTTCAGCAATCAACTCTTAAAAACGTTTTCTTTTTCCAGTTATCTCAGAAGGTTCTATGGAGGTTTACATCCCTATTCAAGCTTGGCCAGTTGTACCGGATGAGTTTTTTTTTTTTACATAATTTGCTATTAAAGTATCTGTGTCATTTCCCCATATTCCCACAGATATCCGGAAATGAAAGGTGACAGCCTGGATGTTCACGTCAGAGCTACACCATGCGAACAGTCACTATCAGTTTCATACAGATTCATTCTGGATTACAATCTCAACAATTATTACTGTCAGGCAAAAAATCCAAACACACCCTGCAGATTCATACTGCATTAAAATCACTACAATTATTGCTGTAAGGCAATAAAAACTTCACACACCGCATATTCATACTGGATTAAATTATTACTGCCTTACTGTGCAGATGACACTTGACAAAAATCAGTAATTATTTTAATTACAGAATGTCCTCAGGTGAAACGGATGCAGCTTAAATAGTGTAAACTTCTGAGATCTGCCTAGAAAGACCTCACTCTCAGGGTGCAGTGGAAATGCTCACCATTTTCCTGCTCCACCCAGGTGAAGGTGATTCCTCCCAGGTGACTTTCACTGAAGCGCAGCAGAAAGGTTCCGGGCTCCTTGTCCTTCAGGAGAGCGCGCTCCATCTCCTTACTCACAAAGCCCATGATGTAGCTACAAAACAAACAGTGCAGCAAGCAATATTAGTTGCAAGGCCTTCCAAAAGTAATAGGCTGTTATTGCTCTCTGATGGCACCTGTTGGACAAAGTATGACAGTGCAACTCCACTGAAGGTCAGGAAGCATCATGAAGGCATGTTTTGCTGGCAAAAAGATGTACTTTCTATTCAGACATTTCAAAATACAGCTGAGCATTGACCGAGTGAACGGCCTCTCACCCGTCAATCCAAATAGGAAGCAAGTGTTTCTTAATGAGCTCCAGAATAGAGTCCAGCCACAGCCAGAAACTGAACGATTTCCCTGGAATGTTCTCCTAGAAGCCAGAAAGAGGAATATCCTCACACATTCAGCATTCAAAACAATGTGCAGACAGTAGGTCTCAAATCAGTAGCATTACTGGGACATTATGGAACAATCTGGAACATTACCTTGCAGAACTTTGACCAAGACACCTGGCAGTCATTATAGGAGGCGTGTGGTCCTGGAAATAAAACAAACATACACTTAAACACACAGCTTAAATACACCCTATAATGCATTCTTAATTAAAACTGAATAACTAAAAACTACATTAAAAAACTGATCATTGATAAAGCATTCACAGGAACTGCCTTGAGCCTGTGGTACTATATTAACACATATATTATACTATGAAATCATAAATCAGCTAAATATCCATGGCTATAACTGTTTGGCTGTGTAAACAACTAAACATAACAAATACATGTTCTTTTATGTTTTGATATGAAAGAAACACTACAGTACCTACAGTATCTGTATAAGCAGCGCTTTTGAAAATAACTCGGAATAATCATATTATAGTCACACCCAGAAAAAGGTGTGAAGTGGCTATTTTGGCATGTGTGAACACACCACACCACAGCACACAGTGTGAACAGTGTGAAATTCTTTCTCTGCACTGAACCCATTTAACCCATTCACCAAGCGAAGCAGTAGGAAGCCAGCGACGCGGCGCAAGGTGGTGGATGGGAAGAGAGCAATTTAACTTTGAAGGTCTTTACGGAGGTTCCTGACTTCTGACTGGCTCTGATTTTGATATTTTTATTATGTTATTCTGAGACATCTCACCCAGTAGTTTGTCTCCCAGCATGCTCAGCTGCTCTTTATTAAGGCCTCTGCCGGCGAAGCTGGAGAACTGCCAGCTCAGCACCTCAGACAACTGACTCCAGCTCGCCCTCGGGGGGTTACTGAAGAACGGCAGGTTCTGCGGGATCAAAACAGAGAGAGAGAGAGAGAGAGAGACAGAGTGAGAGAGAGGTGGGGAAAGAGAGAGAGAGAGAGAGACAGAGGGAGAGAGAGGTGGGGAAAGAGAGAGAGAGAGAGAGGGAAGGAGAGAGGGAGAGTAGAGAGAGAGACAGTGGGAAGGAGAGAGAGGGAGAGAGAGAGAGAGAGAGAGATGGGGAAGGAGAGAGAGAGATTTAGGTTAATCGTGTTTAAAGGTCAATAAAGCATATCTGGTTTTTGACTCTGAAGATGACATACACGACCATTCAAAAGATAAAATCACTGTTAAAGTTCAGAATCAATTTTTTAAAGTATATAAAATGATTCTTGAATTCTTATCCTGTACATAGATTTCAAAGTATTAATAGGGCACTAAATGAAAAATGAAAATGAAAAATGCCTGATGTCTTCAGAGGCCTGACACAAAAGTCATCATAAAAGTTAAACTTTGGTCAAATTACATATTTTTTTTTTATTTGTAAGTAAAAAAAACCTCACATAAACACCCAGAGTTTCACTATTACTGTTTGACTCGATCACCTCAGGAAAACAAAAGCATATTTTTGGGAAAAAAAAACTGTAAAAACTGAACTGAATCATTTTGCCTAGAACTATTTACCTCAGCCTGCTCCGTCTGACTCACTACTGCCTACCACCGGAGGAATATGGAAACGTGTGCATGCTTATCTGACTGACTCCTATACACAATTTGGTTTTGTGAGTGATTGTCCCACAGTTGTGAATTTTGCTCTAATTTGACTAATCTTACCTTGGGCTCATCTGTCAGCAGGTTGTACCACATGACTGAAGCCCAGCCGGCCGGAAGCTGGCTGACATTGGAAATAACCACCAACGGCAGAGAGCAGGTCTTCAGAGAAACACAAACACAAAGACAACTTTAAATTAAATTCACCCAGTGCACTGTTAGTCTCTACATTTCTGTCACACTGTGAAATATTATGCACGTTCTCCTGTATCTTGCATTTTCTTTTATTATGTCCTCTGTGGTTAACTCATAATGTTCGTGTTGTGTTTATGTATTAAAACAGTCATAATTAATGGTCTCAACCTATTTTATCCCTCAGAATAAAGACTTTTTTTCCCTACTTTGCCTTTAAGATGGATGTATGCAAATATCCTCAGTTCTAATTGGCTGTGCCAAAAAGAAATTAAGGCTGAAACACTAGTCTTAAGTTCACAGCGAATAGGACGAATTAGGACAGTAATTATGAACTAAATAAAAAAGAAACAGCCCTACAGCAGTTGAGGTATCAAGAATAACCAACTGATGTTATAAAGAATAAATTATAACTAATGTTTCAGCCTGGAATGCTTTATGAATGAGGCACAATACAGAGCAAGGTATTAGAACAAAGATCACTTACATATATCAGTTTAAAGGCACGATAGATAGATACATAGATGGATGGACAGACGGACGGACGACGAATATATAGATTGATCAATCTAAGATAAACACCTCAGAGAAACGAACAAAAGTAAATGATCAGTCCGTTAATGTCTACATCAATCTCTTTTGTTCTTACATGAGCTTTTGAATTTATTTAATATACTTTAATATACTTTAATATAGTTAAATATTCATTCTTGAACATGAATCAGTTAAAGTTCATAAAGTTCTTTTTTACTCATTTCTAAACATTTTGAAACAGACCTCCAGGTCAATGTCCAGGCCCTGCAAACACAGCATGGCCTCAAAGTTGAGGGAGTGCAGCTCCTCCGTCACTGTTAGTGGACCCTGTGGAAGAGAAGCAGCTTTCAGGACATTCCAGTAGGTCAAACCCAGTTCGTAATAACATCCTCCTCTCTAATGTGTCCTAAATGTGCAACGTACACACGGAGTTGCACATCAAATTAAAGTTAATAAAACACTTCCTCAACAAAGGGCAACATCTGTAACGTGCTATAAACGAAAGTCTGAAGAAGTCGAGTCCTCACCTCATTTCCTTTAGCTCCACTCATGCATTTCTTCTCCTTCAGCTGCTGTTGAGAAGCAAGGCTTATTTGTTAGAGTGACTCGGGCTCCAAGAGATACACACTTTACTCAAAGCTGTTCAGTTAAAAGAGCATCTTTCGCACAAAACATTGAAAGAGCTGTTTCATACAAAAATGTTGACTTTCACTTCATTTATTGTGAATTTTTTTTTGTATATTTATTACAGGTGGGCATAGATTAATTTTTTTTTTTTTTAACGCCGTTAATCTCATTGGAATCTTGGCGTCCATCATAGCTTGCGTAGTATAGACCCAGCTCCCTCTGTCCGGGAGGGAAGGGGTTTTTAACGGCGATATTTTTTTATCACGCGATAAGAATCTTATATTATAAGCACTAATACTTATATTACAGGATAACTTCACTGGTATATTTACCAGGCATCGGTTGCTTCTTGACTCTCCCACATCAGTAGAATGGATAGACATATTCAATGAAATACATTATATCATAAATGAAAAGGTTTACCAAGCTGCTGTGGTCTAACTGGGTTACTCATGTACAACACACTCACTTTTTTTGTGAAATGTCCTCTTTAAAAAATACAGTTAGAAAAGAGCAGGGCTGGAGAGGACTGATCTTGAATCAGATTCCTGCATATTTACCCCTGGGGCTCCTAAACCTGTCTAAAAAGGCTACGTGTTCAGCTGCACTGTGAAGTTTTGTTTATTTTTATAGCTCTCACTAAGTCATAATGTCTGATCCACTTTACTGAAGACTTTGACGGTTTGTGAGATGGATGTATATGCAGAAATAAACTGGGTAACTAGTGACCTCTACTGTTTGTCAGCAATACATGAGCCTCATCGCTCCAGTCCAGAGCTAAAGAAGCAAAATCTGGACACTAAACATGTTTTGGCAGACTGACTGCATGTGTAAAAGATAAACGGTGTATGTTTAATTGTTCTCCCCGACCTCTTCCTATAAAATCTGTGAACTTGCTTTATTTTTCAAGAACTTTTACAGGGATATGTGCTTTCCAGAAAGCCAGCACTACTTATACTTAAGGATGATGGTAGTTAAGAATACATTACTGCACTTAGTAAAAATCAATATATGCTACAGATTTCTACTAACGTACTTCTAACTACCATCTGTGTACCAGATTTAGTTCTACTGTGTTACTGTGCATTTCTGTATACAGCACAGCATATTTTCATATTGAGATTTTCTTCTACAGATTTTGATTTTGATTTTATTTGATTTTATTTAGGCATATTTTTATCGTTCTTGTCTCTGTGTGTCTGTGTCTTCACAGTCAATTATAAGCAGTTTCCTTTGGAATCAATTTAGTTTTCTGATTCTGATGAACAATTTAAAGGATGCGTCAAGAAAATATTAAATGAATAAACTGTAATGATTCCAGTGACAGTCCTGAGCAGCCTGTTATATATTCTATACCTTTTTCTTGTGCAGTTATTGGTAGAGACACTGCAAAAGGTCCCTCCTTTTATTTATGGGTGTGTGTTTTTACTATTCTCGAAAAATGCAGATAGAATAAGCGCAGCTCTGTCTTCACTGCCCCAGTGCTTCATGATTGCAGGTGCGTCATGCAGCATTAAAAGTTATTGCTCTAATGTGCGTGTTTGCATGTGCAGTTTTAATGACAGAACAAGTCAAATACCAGATGTCTGAACTCCACTGATAGGCATCCGTTTGAAGACTCTTCTACATCCATCACTTTGGTGTTGTTGGTAGGGATAAAGAATTGCCTGGTACTACATAAAAAAATAGTGTCACACTCGCACACAAACTCAGGTTAAATATGACAAATTGATACGAATTGTAAATGCATTGTATGTTTTAATACCTAATACTAGTTTTTGCAATAGTTTCTGTGCTTCATTCTATCAGGACAGCAATTCTACTCAACTATTAAAGTCTCAGCTTTAGAAATCTTATTAATAAAGAAGGAGACTTGATTACATTGAAAAAAGGTGATTAAAGAAGGTACTGGTGCTCTTTTACTGAAGTCTCCAGGTTTGGTTCACATATCAACTGTAACCTGCATGAAGACACAAGCTCCAGCCGTCTTTCAGTGACTGATTAATAGACTCTGTAATGTCATTTCTTTTCCCTCCCCCACACTCTCACTTTACAACACTCACACTGAAGCTTGGCCTAGAAACAACAGGAAGCTTCTGTTCTCATTGAGGTTTGGGTATACTTACACTTTGCCACTTGGGAGGTCCCTGTGTGCATAAACAGCAAGAGCAGGGGCGAAGTCAACAAAAATATTTTGCTCACAAGTGAACTTTTACACATAAACAGACAAGCTACTAAAGCAAAACATGGTCAGTGGTGTTAATATGATCTAAAATAGAGTGCCATTCATAAAAGAGCAGGAATTAAAATACAGGAAATAAATTATTTTTGTTTTAAGGGAGTAACAATAGTAGCAAAGATAATAATCATAATACTAATGACATCAGTTATTATAGGGGTGATCGTAACAACAACAGCAACAACAACAAAAAACAACAACAACAACAACAACAACAACAACAACAATAATAATAATAATAATAGTAATAATAATAATAAAACTCATAAATAATCACATTAAACTCACTTGTCAAATGTTGTCTTCACTTTAAGCTGATAGTCTACCTCAGGCAGCTTAACCAACAATCTGAAATATAAGAAATAATCGCTCATTCATCTTGAGAAAATACTAAATGTGGAAAATAATTTTTTCATCAATAAAACTATTTTTTCATCTGACATCCTAAAGTAATTTTATAAAATGATAATGATTTTATAGAGCAGACCACAACAAAAAATCTTCAATAGTGGAAATAAGTACACGCCCCGAATTTAACAAATTGGACAAAAAATTGAGGGAAATAATAAAAATGTCAGAATCAAAAAAGTTTAGTGATCCCGGAGGAAACTGCTCATGCTACAACACACAGTGGCATAGAGACAAGACCAACATAAAATATAGTTTAAGTCAAAATAAAAGTCATTATGAAACTCTCCAGAAACGCTCAGAAAAGGCTTAATATTAAATACACTTTATACAGAAAATGCTGTGGTCAGTAAGAGAGGTGGATATAAATACTGTAGATGCATAAATAGGTAAACAAAAAAGTAAATAAGTAAATAAATAAATGAATAAACAAAACCTGGGTGGGGGGGGCTGCAAGCAGAAGAATCTCGCGCCGTTAACGCCAAGAGTACAATGAGATTAACGGCGTTAAAAAAATTAATCTATGCCCACCTCTAATTTATACTGATTAAGCTTTCTCTAAAGAAACATGCAGAATTAACTGAGCATCTAATACATGGACACTATGGAAAATATCACTTTTTGAATCATAACAGAACAATATTCTGTCTTGCATTCAGCCAACATCATGAGTAATAGCAACTATTTAACATACAAAGGAAAGTAACCAAATGTTGACAAATGTGAACAGCAGATTCATATTGTTCTGCAAATGTACAATATACAGTAATCGCTCGCTATTCGCGGGGGTTGCGTTCCTAGAGCACCCGCGTATAGTGAAAAACTGAGTTGTTGTGTTTTGGTTAAAAAATGCCTAAAATGACTATTTTTATAGTGTAAACCTTAAATATGCGCCCAAATATGCTCCCAGAACAGTTAAATTTCATTTTATACTCAGTTAAATACATTACGTTTAACGAAAATGTAAAGAAAATGAGAGAGAGAGAGAGAGACAGAGAGACAGAGAGAGAGAGAGACGTGCGAGGCAGAATTTATATTTGAATTACTGTTTATGTTTTAGTAATTTATATATTTTTAATAATTTAGAACTAAAATGCATAAAAAAAAACATATTGCCACGAAAAACGCAAAAAAAGGGGGAATATGGGAGCAGTTTCTGCACTGTTCTGGGCATTTCCACATAAAACGATCACTTCCGTTCTCGAAAAAAATACGCATGTGACTGGATCCACGTAATCCGCGAGTCCTGATCCGCGTAAAACTGGTGGATTACTGTCATTTCATTCATAGTTACTTATTTTTAAAGATAATAATGTAGCAATTTGTTTTACATTAAAAATACTCTTAAAGCATGCTTTTAAAAGTAAAACACTCACAGAAATCTATATGTCAAATAAACCTGAAAAACAGTTGATGGGTTTATATTCAATTCATTGTGCTTTAGCCTTTAGTCACCTTTACCAACTGACCAGCAGAGCCTTTAAAGAAAAACACATCCCATACCTGACTTTGGTGGTGAACTGCACTTGGGTCTTAATGATAAGGGGTTTCTGCGGGTGAGTTGGCATACATGGCTGCTTCTCCACCACAAAGGAACTGCAAACCAACAAGCATCTTGTTATTCAGAAACTGCAAGAGGTTACTGGGTCATTGCATCTACTGAATATCATTCATCTCAAATAATCTACCAAATCACATTTAGGCACTTTGCCATGAGTCAACCATTGTGACTTGAACTCGTAACCATACCCTGTGCACTGTAAATCAGAGGCAAACGAACACCAAATGTGGTTATGTTGGCAACAAGAGGTGTTTCTGCAGAGCATGCATCTGACTGTAACAGTCTCCTTGTAAAGTCAGTGTGTCACTAATGTCATGCAACTTTCCAAAATGTTTCAGAATGGGGGTGGCAGATGCACAGAAGGAGGTCATCTGCACACAAACAGGACCTTTTTCCACTCAAACACCTACACTCAAGATTATATCCTATGTACTTGCTGTTTGGATCTACAAGACCAATTAGTTGTGCATTAACACAACACAGAACACAGTGTGAACAATGTGAAATTATTTCTCTGCATCTAACCCATTCACCCAGCGAAGCAGTGGACAGACAGCAACACAGTGCCCTGTGAGGATGGTATCTTGCTCAAGGGTACATCAGTTGTGCCACTTGTAGTCCTGGGATTTGAACCCATGACCTTCAGATTGCAGAGGCAACTCCCTAACCACCAGGGCACCAGCTATCAAAGCTGTAAAATTACAAATGGAATTAATGCCGTGACCAATATCAAGTCGATCTTCTATTTTCTTCCAGTAGCCGTCATTTGCACTGATACAGCTTTACACACTTTTGCCATTTGCCAAAGCAGGTTCACGATGAGCCACCAAGAACTTAAAAAAGATAAACATTCTTCTTTATAACATAAAGAATGTAAGCGTTTTAATAAGTAAATTCATCATGACCAACACACACCCAGCTGTCCACAAAGTGTAGAAAACATGATTCATCAGACCAGAAAACCTTCCTCCACTGCTCCATGGTCCAGTTCTGATGTCCCCACTGTACATCTTGAGTTAGCATCAACTCTTGGCCCCGTTTACCCTGTTCATCAATTGTCAGCACACACACACACACACCCATGCACACACCCATGCACACACACCACTACCACGCCACCACCCCAATAATACCTGTCCTTCCTAGTTTCATTTCGGACATCGCCTACGTGAGCACCGTGCCTCTCACTTCTCCATTGTCGTTCTTCAAGCACTGACTGTTTGTTTGTTTCGTCTGCTATTATCTGTTAAATGTTGTTGTTATCATTGTTATATTTGCCTGAACGTTCAGTGAAAGCTGTGATAAACTGACTCTCTCTACTCTGCCGTCACTGAAATTAGAGACACGTGCGACTGAGAAATTTTACCTCTTGATGAGATGGTATATGAGATATTTGACTTGTTCCTCCATCTGAGGTCTCTGCAGAGGAATTGGGTCACTCTCATAGGTCACTTTGACGATGAGTTCGCCCAGTTTATCGAGCTGCCGCTTGATCTGGAACAAACTCTGGGCCGTCATGGTGAACCTGTGGGGACACGAAGAACAACGACCAAGAAGTACATTCTGTTACTTTATTAAAATGGAGACAGTAATGACAAGTCACCAACATTATTAATGTTAGTCCAGTTTCTAATTATGTAAATATTAAATATACTGTTATTTAAATGTGATCATTTTTAAATAACAGTATAAAAGTTAGGGATCACATTCTGTATTATTTTCATGTGGATTTACACATTTAACAAATGTGTATACATTTTTTTGAATATTTCAAGATATCTATTAACAAAAAGATTACATTGCAAATACAGTAAGTCTATATTTGTATTGGTTATTACTCTACTAAAATTATGAATTCTGGATATATATTTCATATAAATGTTTTTCAGTCTAAAGCTTCCTTAGTTATTTATTTTTTTTACATATCCTTACCAAGCATTTAAAAGTGAGATAGGACTGGTATCTGACAAGCATTTCATACGTGTTATGTCCTTTATTAAAACCTAATATAGAATATTATTAAAAAGGTGGATTCTTTCTGCTGTTGAAATGTAAATGCCAAAAAACCAAAGGTGATTCAAGACCATGATACAAGACCTCCTACTCACAAACACACAAATGTGATTCGACTGAACATAGCAGCCGCCACTGAAAACATTCCACCCAGTAAGACTGGTGAACTCAACCCTGGTTTCAGTTTGTTTTGTTCCAATACAGCTTTGTCTGCAGAATGTTTCATTTGGTTTGTCCAAACACCCATTTCTGGTCCCAGGTGGTCAGCGTCCAGCACAGTTGGGTGATTCTCCTGCTCAGACACTTCTGGTTCAACTCACCAGTGGATTGCCAAGTTTTGGGGAGGGGAAACACCAAACTGTGCTGGGCATTTGTGAGCTCAGGTACTGATGTTGGAGGATTAGTTCTGGATCACAACCCCCACTCCAACTCGTCATGAACTGAGCCCCAGAGAATGCAGTTCCACTGCTCTGCAGCCCAAAACTGGGGAGCTCTTAACCTCTCTAACCAACAGTTGGCATTGGGGATGACTTCTGTGAGGATTATACCCACTATATAATCATAACAGGAACGGATGAAGTTTAAAATGTCTTTAGAAGAGAATTATGGACCTATAGCGGACAAACAGTGTATCACTGCATAAGCTGTAGAAGCCTATCGGCTAGTCTGTGAGTCCGTCTAGCCCGTCTAGCTATAGGACTTGTTGTTACAATTAGTCAGATTAGAGCTGTGTGGGGAGTGCTGTACCAGTTCTGTAGCTGGTCCAGGCCGGTGAGAACAGGGCCTCCGATGCAGGCGATCTGCTGCCTGCGCTTCCACTCCTGCAGTTCAGGTGCAAGCTGAGAGGCCACCAGCGCATCGATCTCCTTTATCACATCTGCCATCTTAGACAAGATCTCCTGTCGTAAGAAAACAACGAAGTTCATTAACAGTAATGACACAGTTACAGTTAAAATATCACATTAATTAAATTAACAATAAATCAATTTGTGAATTACGACAAAAAAAGACAACCTCCAGCTGACAAGACAAGTTAGAGCACAATTCTACAGGTGCATTAACACAAGCTTTTAATTACAGTAACCCCCCAGTTTGGATCAGGGGTCGCGGATTTTTTTGGAGAACCAAACTCTTTTTTTGCTTTTTGTGGCAATAAATATATTTTTTCTGGATGTTTTCACACAAGGTGACTGAGGGCAGGCTGTAGCCGACCTGGAAGCACTTTTTTGGAATTCCACAAAAGGGTTGAGCCCCCACGCTCCAAGCATGATTTCTCCATGGTGCAAGCACTTCAAACTCCAGGAGACCTTTCCAACGAGCCCTCATTTGTATTTTTAGCCCGAGTAGATCAGGTTTTATACTCTGTAAACCGTTCACATAAAGACAGGCATTTTTTTTAGATAAAAGTGGGGGATTACTGCATATTGGGGCTTGATGTTATAAAAGGGTACACTTAATTCCCTATTACTGTCACGGTCTGGTCAGTGGCCGGTTAATGCCACTGCTTTTCTGTTGCCTTTTCTGTTCTGTTCAGGTTTTGGGATACTTTTATTGTGACATTCTGTTTTCGTATCACGTGTCTCCTTTGTTTTCAGCTGTCTTGTGTTTCCCCGTTGATTTAGTTATGTATATAAGTCTGTGTCTGTTAGTTCTTCCTCATGTGTCCATCGCCTCTTCTCCTGTTCCTGCTGTTTTGACCCCTGATAGCCTGTTCCCAATCATGTTTGTTCTGACGGCCACCGTGCCTTGTTTTCTTTATTTTTCTGTTCCTGTTTTTCGCGTTTAAATAAAGAGAGC
>JBBPDC010186926.1:0-15323 GCA_037974485.1 Hemigrammopetersius urotaenia
GGTGAAGTGTGTTCAATAACTAATGTTAGGGAAATCTGTTAATGTTTTGTTGTGCGTTTCTGAAAAAATAAATAAATGAATAAATAAATAAATATATATATATGTATATATATATATATATATATATATATATATAGGCAGATATATCGGAATATCGGATTTTAAAACCAACAAATATTTGGCCTTCAAAATCCTTTATCGGTCGGGCTCTACCCTGCAGGACTCTGGTATTAAGCCATCACTATAGATTGTTAGTCTTATCTAAAAAAATATCCCTTTAAAATCCACTTCCTAATGAGAATGAGCGAAATCAGACTGTGTTTGCCTTTTTACTGTTTGAGATATAAAAGGTATATTAAATTTTGTTTAGCCTATTTTTTTTTTTACCTTTTACATTACACACAGGCTCAAATGATTAGTGATTTTTTTCCTTATCCATACCAGTATCAGTCATGAAAGTTTCATATCCCTCAGGACCTAGAGTGAGCCTAAAGTTGCATTTCCTTCTAAAAGTAACTAAGCAATAATGCACCATGATAAGGTCTGATACATTGCTGGAGCTCACAGAATGTTCTTTTCAGCTGGTGGGGGACCTGTTGATGGTGCTGTGTGAATTAAAAGTCTGTGAGGGGTGCAATTAGGTGCATTCAACACTAAACAAACAAATTAAACACTTGAAAAGTGCTCGCAGGCTTTAAATTGGACAGAGTAGGCCATTACTGACACATTCTCTATTCTTGCTAGGGCACAGATAAATCACAACTTAGGGCGAGAGAGGGGGTGGGGAGGCAGAGAGCGAGTGAGTGAGAGAGAGAGGGGAGAGACTACGCTTTTATTTGTAAACCCACAGCTGTAATTTACAACATAACTGTTTGTGTGGATACTGGAGATTTAACTATAACTGTCTTGCTCTCTCGATCAAATATGACCACATGCTGTCAGCACTAAATTTACAGAAGTAAATGACACAGAGTACACAGTTGTAATTTCTTTTCTAAGAAAGGTTTTGACCCAACCGATACACCTCTAGCCGGCAGATAAACCCAGACGACATGAAAGTTTCCTGGATTTTCAGAGATTTCGGGTTTTGGCAGAAATCCCACAGCTAAAGACAGATAATTTATATTCAAAAACTGCAGGGCTTCTTCAGTGTGCAGGGCCTCTTCTGACTGTAATTTCCAAAGCAACTTTAATGAAGCTCCAAAATCTCAGCTTCTAGAACACCTGCATTAATTCAGTTTTACCACACACTGAAAGATTTTACAGGAGGATTTCCTGTGTTGCTCAACAACAGGATTTTTGCCAGATCCTGTAATAAAGTGCGTAATTAGTTCTCCTTTAACAATAAAGCACAACGAACACACCTTTTAATCGTAAAATTGTAATTTAAACATCTGTTTTTTTATATGTAAATACATGCATATTTAAGTAGATAATCCCATTTGCATATCAATCTACCTATTTCTATCTAACGATACACTGAGAAATTTCACAGATCAGAGCTACTTACTGACAGCTATGAATCACAGCAGTCCATAAAGCCTGCTTTGATTTTACCATATAAAATTGTACAGACTGATTTAAGTTTCAGGAACTGTTAGCTCCCTTAATTTTTTAATCGGTCAGTGAGTGTGTGGGAGGGTGAGTGTGTTTGGGTTCACATCAGAGCTGGTGATTTAAAGTTCACATGAGTGTCGGCCCTTATCACATGACACAGTGGTCTCGGCTCTTAATTATAATCCTCACTGAAGCTGCGTGAAGGATGTGTTTTGCCAAACCACTATGAAGTTTGACTTGACTGA
The DNA here is from genome assembly GCA_037974485.1 of Hemigrammopetersius urotaenia. Lineage (NCBI taxonomy): Eukaryota > Metazoa > Chordata > Actinopteri > Characiformes > Alestidae > Hemigrammopetersius > Hemigrammopetersius urotaenia. The sequence goes on from JBBPDC010186926.1 coordinate 1,803, forward strand.
GTTCAGTGCCTGGACGATTATGGCCTTTTAGTTCAAACTGTTTTAATGATCTGCTGAATGTGCTCCTCAGTCTGAAGAGGCGAACTCTGGGCACTGCCTGCAAAGTCTGTGGAGGACCATTCTTCCCATTCCACATGTCAATGAGAAGTCCTCCCACAGCAGGGGAAACACACCACACACAAAGAAAGAAAAAGAATACCAGACCAATATAAGCTCAGCTTTGCCAAAAAAAAAACCCACTCACACTTTAACTATATCCTTTAAAGTCTGTGAACCTTCTCATTTTTCACTCCAGGTGAACCTGCTCACCTGAGAGAACAGCTGGGCCCAGTCCTCGACCTACAAACCTCAGTTTGAGCTAGAAAACAGTCTTAACGGATCACTTTTTTTCAACATTTTAACATTGTACAACACTAAGGCTGATAATAACCTGGTGCTTTGGGTTTATACTGATCACCAGTTCTTGACCTACAAGCCACATTTAAAGGCACAAAACAGCCTTAAAGCCCCCAAATACTAATTTAGCCAGAAAACAAACTTGAAAACCCAGATATTCTAAATTTAAACATAGTACAAAACTAAGGCTTTATAATAAGATGGTGTTTTGGGTGTATATTGACAAACCCCAATTCTCGACACATAACCATCATTTTGAGCCAGAAAACCGCCTTAACAGCTCGTTTTTTCTGCATTCAAACTCTAAACAACACTAAGGCTGTACAATAGCCTTGTGTTTTAAGTGTATATTGATATAAACACTAGTTTTGTGTCCGCTGCCGGAGTACTAGGCCAACAGTTTCACTCCAAAACACACCTGAGGACGAGGATGGATTCACCAGTCGCTGGTTTCGTCCTCCTCCTCTCGACTCTCTCAGACTTTCCTCCTCGTCTTCAGTCCTGGCCTCAGCCATGTTGATGTAAAACAGCCTATTTGAGATCTTGGAGAAAACTACAGCTTATTTTCTTGCATGTCTGCACCAAAACCAAGACTGGGACTCGAGTTGCAGTCCCGTACAACTTTTTTATCCACTTTGTACGACTCCTGGTACGTTTTCTTGATCTTTAGAGGTATAAATTAAACCGGAGGTCACTTCGCAGCGAATAAAACGCCGGTTTGTTGTGTCAAAGTAAAAAAAAAACGAGCTGGAAAACAGAAAAACTCTTTCCTGGACGGTCTGGTACGATCCCCCGTCCTGACGTCAACAGGAAGCGGCTCCCTGCGTACTCTATTTACATGTGGGCGGGGCCTCAGACTGGCCGTCTTTGATTGACAGGTCATAATAAACAGAATCAGAATCAGAAAATGTGTTGATCCGGAAGGAATTTTCTTTTGTAACGACAAGAACAATATAAAATATAACGTCTAAATAAAATCTTAATACAAATCCGTAGAAAAATTCTACGGCAGAAATGGTTGTTATGAGTACTTTATTACACATTACCCAGAAGAGATCAGTAATAATATCGTGTAATGAAAAGTAAAATTGATATAAGAAGTGAACATTGCACTTTGTTCACTTCTTATAGTAGAAAACGTCTTATGATACTACACAAGGTATGACGACTGCCCATAAGATATTGCACATAATGAATATAATGATAAAGAAGATTGCACACTATTGCACATGGTAGACTACTTGCACATTGTAGCAAAAATAATGCACATATATTTTTATTACACATAATGATGGTAAGAAATTACACAAAAAGTATTAAAAAAATATTAGATAAAAAAAAGTCCAATGGAGCATTTGCATAACTATATGGGCACTTTGATCATCCTGGAGGGTGTGTGGTTTAAAAATGTGACTTTTCTCCTCCTTTAAAAAGCAATAAGCATTATATTAATAAATATATCTTCAACTGCCCTCCTCTCACACCTAAAAAATACATCCAACATCTTACCAACAAGGGACTTCCCCTCGCCTCCTCTTTTTCCTGACCTAGAAGTAGACAAGCAGGTCTGGATCTATTCTATATTGCCAAAAGTATTGGGACACACCAGTTTTTTCAGGGTTTGGATAGCATTCTGTTGTTGTAGTTGGCTATAGGGTATTTTTTTTGATGTTATTTTTGTTTGTTTTTTACCATGTTTATATTACTTTTTATATTTTTCGTGACTTTATGTCAGACGTAGTTTAAGCAATTTCCTCCGAGATTTATAAAGTTCTGATTCTGATTTGGGCAGTTCAAAAACACCTTCTGTTGGGAGAACAGATCAAAAGTGATTTATTCAAGTTTTCATGTGAAATAATTCCCCCTTTCTCCAAACTATTATGTTATTCATGCTTGTCTTCTTTTAGCGTGTGTATGTGTGTGTAGCTAGTTGATGATGCTCTACTGGGTGATGTGTGTGTGTGTGTGTGTGTGTGTGTGTGTATAGCGGGAGTCACCACCAGGGGGCGCCACAGACCTGTGCACTAATATTTAGGGCATTTTTCTCTTCTTCATAGCGCTTCATCGGATTGTCTGTATTTGCTGAACTTAAAACCCTTATTCATTTATTTCATAAACTGCAGATGTATATTCTCATTAAACACTGGGAAGCTGTTGCGTGAACAACTGTAAATGAAAATATGTGAAATAAAACCAGTTAAAACCAATGAAGGAACAAAAAGGGTTTGAAATACTACACATTTGCTTGTTAGCAAAGAATATTGAGTGTATCTTTAGTAAATGTTACGTGAGTAACACAAAAAGTGGAAAATCTAAAGGTGTGCTAAACCCTTTGTATGTCCACTGTTCAGCTTTCAGCCAATGCGAACGTGCTGGCTTTTGTAACGTCACAAAAACAATCCCTTCAAAACGGACTGCTTTGGAAGCTTAGTTTGTCTATCGTGTGGGATGGATTTAAAGGTTTAAAACCTTAACAATGCTCTTTTATAGCATCGAACTCTTTTATTTAACAAAAATCTGTAATAATAGCTCTTCGATATAAAGACGATCTGAACGTTATTAAAGTAGCTCAGCTCAGATGGTCGAAGTGTAGGTTTTAATGACATGCTCAGATATTTCAGGCGCATGCGTGAACGGGGCTGGTTTAACACACGCGCGCGCAGAGAGGTTAATCTGCCGGTCAGCCACCTGTCGTGTCCCAGCAGTCCAGGCTTTCTGTGTTTATCTACGGAAATAACCACAAACCCTGTGTAATATTTATTATACTGGACTGACACTTACAGACACACACTTCGACGCAGACCCCTAAACCTACGGGACAGTGCGTGTGTGTGTGTGTGTGTGTGTGTGTGTGTGTGTGCGTGTCAGGGGCGGGGCTTAGCCCCGGTCAGTCTGGAATCCCAGCGCACCTTGTGTGACCGGAGGATTAGATATCCGTGCCGAAACAGACCAGACCCCTCCAGAAACTACAGACAAAAACCCAGTTGTAAAGCAAAACTACTGACTTGCTCTACGGGTTCAGTAGGACTTTCAGCTGACTGGACTTTCAGATGGGTTTGATGGAATTTTCCCTGGATTTCTTTCACAGGTAAGACCACATTGATGTCGAAAGTATTATACATTCCAAAACATACTGTGTTTCTGTTGTCTTTGTAACAGTTAATAATTTATCCTAAAAACAACGGCCACGGAATGACGTCAGAGCGTAAATGAAGTGGCATAGTGTAGAGGATCACAGCCCAGAGCGAAAAATAGAACCTTAACGAGACAGAAACCTGGAAAAGAAATAACAGATCTTGTTTTATCTGTCTGTCTGTCTGTCTACCTATCTATATAACTATTCAAAGAACACAAGACTTGACTATGGAAAACGAATCTAATTATTATTATTATTTTAAGAATGCTTAACAAGTGATTTTTTCTCACTATAGTGGCAGATAATTTTGTTTGATTCTAGTACCTCCTTTCTTGGTTTTGCTTTTATTTTACTTTATTTAGTTTTTTTTTTGTTGTTGTTTTTCTTTGCAGTGAGCTGGTGTTGTATAATATTGATAGCAAATGTATTGTCATAAAACACATTGAATTGAATTGAATGTAAATAACAAAGGCAGTGATGATCACACAAAGGCCGTGTTTGTAAACCCTACCTTATTCTGCCTGCCACAGTGGACCTGGGAGCTCCTCTAAAAGTGTAAAACTCCTTTAAAACACACCCCAACCACCAGGTGGTCATTCTTCTTCAAGTCTTCTGCTAAAAACTTTCATATAAACCTTATAGTACATTCGCATTTTTCATGTTTCTTTCCCTAAGGTCCCCTTATGACACATATGTACATACTTGGACTTAAATTCTAATTAAAACTTTTGCAGAGTACTGTGGTTTTATATACCGTCATTCATTTTTATTTGACCATTTTCCAACCCCATTTAAAATGAAACTTTTTGTTACTGTACCTTTAAGAAGGATATATTTAAATTAGCTGTGTTCTGATTGGCTGACCAGTATTGCACTTAATTCAAAAAGCAGACTGAAATACTTACATATATAAACTGCAGGTTTGTCAGTCAGGTGTTTTTTTAGGGACCCGATGGAGAAAGCATATGCATTATCATGCAAAAGATCAACTAATTTGAATTTTATTGCGAAGATTGTGACACTCATGATAAAAGCACATCTACATACAGTGGCTAGTATGACCTTCCTAGTGTGGTGTCTAGAGTTAGATTGCTGCTATGCCCCCACCGGAGCCTGCACTAAGGAAATCAATCTCTAATAACATTATGTAATGAATACTGGAGCACGTGATCACTCATTCACACGCGACAGACAGGCCAACAGTGCAGGAACTGATATCGGTTCATCTATGAGAACTATCAGAAAGCTGACATTTGGTAGAAAAGCTGAAATCTGAGCTCAACTTAAGGTACAACTAGTGGAATTAAACACAAGTACCCGAAACCAAGTTTGACTTAAAAGAGTCATTTGAGAACTTCCATGGAACTTCATCCAGCACCGACCAGCAATTAACTAAAGTTTGCTGGCCCTCCTCCTCCAAAGATGAAAGGCAGGTCCAGAGATGAAAACAGGTCCAGATGTTGATAGAATCAAATATAACAGAACAGAATCAAACACAATAATAGAATCCGATAGAATAGAATAGAACCAAACACAATCATATAATCAAATAGAAGACAATAGAATCAAACACAAAACGAAGAGGCATAAGCACATGGAGCTAAGCGACTGTAGACCATGATCTAGTAAAGTTAGGCTGAATTCTATTCATATTGTTTGCATGCAGAGTAGTTTATCAGTGCATTTTGAGGTACATTCAATTACATTAATGCTATATGTGTGGAAATAATGTCAATAAACACATAATAATATGTGTGAAGCCCAATGCCAATAAATAATGCTGATCTATCAACACACCCAGTTGAGCAGCAACACTGAAATATTGCTAAACCAACATTGTAGACGAACGGCCAGCTTATAGCACCGAAATGCTAAACTATTTTGAGTGTTATAATACCTTTATTCTACAGAGCTCTAATTCTATACAACGAAATGCACATTTTATTTATATGAAGAAGATAGCAAGGTGTTCTGTCCTTCGAATCTATAACAATATCGATTTTATTAAACCATAGACATTAACCGCGACTGTCACACATAAAACGTTATGTCTAGGTTTTAGATGATGGGGTTTTGATCAACTGTTTGGCTTATTTGTTTTTCTGCTTCACTGAAACTGTGCTGACGTCATCACGCAGTTATAAGACCTTGAAACAGAATTAAAAAGGACATGAGACCTTTCACAGGAAATGTTAATAATGTAATTGCAATATTGGCTGCTATGTTAAAAACGTACATTCTTAATCGTATGTTCCAGTGTTCGACAAGCTCTGCAAACTAGCCCAAATCGTCCCCTCCTGCTGTAATCTCACACACCTGACCCGATATTCAGACACTTCTTAGCCCTTGATCAGCCGGATCAGGTGTGTTAGATTAGGGCTAAACTCGAACTCCACGGGCTGCTGGCTCTTCAGGAGCAGCCGAACCGCCAAAAATGTGCATATTTTTCAGTCTTATCCTCTTTCATTCTTAAATTAAGTGCATTTCGAATAGCACACGCATTTATCTACAAATGTTTCAGTAACAAAGTAGTTTAACTTGATCAGCCTAACCTGAACACTCACTGTGGCGGAGTAATGTGATGTCACGAGCTGGGACAGGAAAAACAACTAACAAAAACGTCTGGCTTCCATTAAAAGAAAACATTTAGTTTTTGTTCCAATTTTATGGAACTAAATATGTAATTAAATTGGAGACACACTTTCTAGTGCTGAGGAGAAAACAAACCTCTATATCAGGAAATCAGGGCAAATCTCTCTCTACCCTTCTCTCTCTCTCTCTATTTATTTCACTCTCTCTCTTCCTCTCTTTCTCTACCTCTCTCACTACCTCTCTCTCTTTACCTCTCTTTCTCTCTCTCTCTCTCTCTACCCCTCTCCCTCTCTTTCTCTCTCTCTCTCTCTCATTTCTCTCTCTCACTTCCTCTCTCTCTTTACCTCTCTTTCTCTCTCTCTACCTCTCTCTCTCTCTCTCTCTCTCTCTCTCTCTCTCTCTCTCTCTCTGTCTATGTGTGTGTGTGTGTATGTGGTGTGAGAGAGATTAGACTAGATTGATGGATTTGTTGTGTGTCCTGACCCCTACCCCCCATCCACTGGCAAGAGATTAAACAAAATCACCATTTCTGATTTCAATTTGGCAACACACTATTGTTGTTGAGTTGAGGCGATTCAGAGAAAGGACTCATATATATCCTTATATAAACAGACTTATGGTACAGCAGTTGCTGAAACAACAAGTTTTCTAAGCAAAAGAAAAAATTTTGTCTATGGCAGCTGACCATTCGATACAAACGTAGGAGAGGGAGGTTACAGTTTTTAATATGCAGTTAGTATTTCTGATCCATAAGTTACTCTGATAAAGCTGCTCCTGTTTAGCATGCTGGCACTTTTCACAGCTTAATGAAAAATGTCAAATCAACTTTGTCTTCAAAAACCCCTCTCATGTATCCATTCATGTATCCATCAACAAAATAATCACCCGCCTATATATCGTCCCATCTAGGGTCCTCTATTGAACATGACATTGCTCTATTTGTCTGAAACACAAAAGGACAGTGTATCATTTGTCAGGGAATTAGATAAAAGCTCAATCAGTTTTTCTATTGACTTTCAGTGTCTACTTGTCTGTGTCACTTTTCCAACTCTTTTTCCATTCGTATTTGATGTTAAAATTGACAAAACATCTGTTATACTCACTAAATAATCTGACTTTCTCTGCTTGAGTGAGAAGTACTGGCATAATGAAAAATGTCTAATCTCTCTCTCTCTCTCTCTCTCAGCACTGGACCACTGTGTCTCTACCTGCAGCCATGACTGTGTTGAGGTAGGAATTCCGGGGAATGCTGTGGAATGTTGGGAATGTCGGAGCCGGGGCCTCCACCCTGTAGGGAAGAGTCTTGGCGTCTGCACACAGTCAGGAAGTTGGGCCTAAGTCTTAGAATAAACAAAAAAAAAAAAAAAATAGATCCAGCAATAGACTTAATAGCTTAAAGGAACATTTCAATTTTGAACTGCAGGACACAGTCAAAAAGAATAGAAAACCCAATTGACTCATTGACCAGGTGCTTAATTGGCTTTTATTATAAAAAGTAAGTTTTCTTTAAGTTATTTTTAAGGTCAGTGAAACATTAACTTTAAAACTGTTTTCTATTGTAGTCAACCATATGATAGAAACGCAGGAGATGAGTTGAGTTCTCTCTGAGTTTGTTATTCAGTAACAGCTATAAAGTTGTCTACAATCTGAATACAGTGAAAGAAAGTCTTAAGGTGTTTGAGATTTGTATATTCTGCTGTAATCCTCATTTTTGACTTGCTTTCCACCTTTATTTTCCTTTCATGAGCAGTAACATGTTCCCTCCATATCTGGCCTTGTCGCTGCCATTTGGCCCCATTGGAGCGAAGCCAGCTGTCTGTCTGAGGTGCATTATGGTGTAGCTCGTCCCACTTGCTGGCAGGATGATGGCGTCTGTGGTCTCTGTTGATAGCAAGGCCCGGGCCCTGAACCTAAAGGGTGTGGATCCAGAGACATGCATGATTGTCTTCAAAAATCACTGGGCTCAGGTACCCCTTTATTCATTATTTATTAATTAAACACTTCCATCCTATCCATCCCTCCAACAAAATACCCATCAGCCCATTTATTTCCATCTATCTCTGACTGTCAATTGAACTGAAACTTAGTGGACAGTAAATAATTTGGGACTGGCTTAATCATCTTCCGGCTTATTGTGATTTTTTATATTTAATTATTTAATGAATTACATTTTTCATTGAATTTCTGTATCTATGAGCCTGTGTCTCCCATCCTTTTCCCGTCTGTTTTTGATGTTAAAGGTGCATAACTGAGAATGTTAAGAATGTTTATCATTAATAAAAGCCATTTTCATGGCGTATCCATGATACAATTAAGTAATTATGTGAAAACAATATGCAGTAATTTAGCACGATGGCACTGTTAACTAGCATTGATGACTGTTAATCTATTCTTTTAGTGCCTTATTATCCAGTAGCTGCTGTGAAACTATTGTGTAAGTTAGTAAAAAGAGGAATGTAATGTTTAAGGTGTTAATCGGTCTGTTTGTCTCTCTGTTGAAGGTTTTGAGGATCCTGGAAAAGCATGACCCCACACGGAGTAACGGTGGCACCGGCCTGCCGGCCTGCCGCTTGGGCCCAATCCCCGGCGACGAGGCGAGCGCCGTGCAGAATTACGTGGAACACATGCTCTTCCTTCTAATGGAGGAGGAGTGCGGTGTTGGTGGAGCCATGGGTCCCATCCTGGAGTTTGTGGTGGTGGAGAACGTGATGGAGAAGCTGTTCCTTTGGAGCCTCCGGCGCGAGTTCACTGATGACATGAAGCTGGAGCAGCTGCGCATGTACGAAATGCTGGTGGGCCAGGCCCGCCAGCCTCTGCTGCACCACAAGCCCATCCTCAGGCCCCTCATGATGCTGCTGTCTGCCTGTTCCGGACCCTGCGCCGCGGGGCCCTCCTGCGCCCTGGGACCCAGCAGGAGCTGCACGACTGGGCCCACAGGCTCAGCGGTGGAGGCAGAACTGGTGCGGCTGCTGCATCAGCTGTGTCTCGTTCTGGCACGGGACGCCTCCGTGCTGGAGCTTTTCTTCCACAGCAGTCAGGACCAGGGAGCCGCCAACTTCCTGCTCTTCTCACTGCTGGTGCCCTTCGTCCATCGGGATGGGCCAGTGGGCGCGCAAGCCAGGGACGCGCTCACGCTCATCATGGCTCTATCAGCATGCAATGCTGTCGTGGCTGATCATATAGCTCAGAACACCTACTTCTGCCCGGTGAGTGGGAGCCACTGATTGTGTTGAGATGTTTCTGTAAGATTTCACTTTTTACCCCAAATGCACCAACATACGTTTGTCTCTGAATTAATTTCAAGATTGATGTAGCCAAAAAGTACTAGAAGATTATACCTGGCAGCTTGTGGTCTGGTAGTTAGGGAGTTGCCCCTGTAATCAGAAGGTTGTGGGTTCGAGTCCCAGGAGAAGCTTATGGTACCACTGGGATACCCTTGAGCAAGGAACCCTCCCACACACTGCTCCCCAGGCGCTGTGTTCCTGGCTGCCCACTGCTTCACTTGATGAATGGGTTAAATACAGAGAAGAATGTTGTGCTGTTCACACTGTGTGCTGTGGTGGGTTCACATGATTATAAGGGGTCACTTTACTTTACTGTACTTGACCTCACTATTAGCATCAAACTCCATGCATATATCGGCACACATTTACCTCAAACTACAAGATAAAGATGAATTCCACTGATTTAGTGAATTCCACTGATCCAGATAGTGATCTCTCTACAGGGCAGATATAGTCATTTTATTCACTGTTTAAATGACCAGTGAACAAAACTGATAATAATAGAAAAGTGGCAAAACCTCGAAGAAAATGTTTTTCTTCTGCCTTGTTCCTCACCACAATAAATGCATTAAAAACATGTTAGTGCCAAAATGGATTTCAACAGGTGTCTGAAATATCAGTCAGTGCAGTGGTAGTAATATTCTCCAAGACTGTGCCATTCTACATTTTACATTTTACATCAAACCACCCGAATGTCTGTTTTCTTCTCGATCATATCACTATGCAGAAATGTCAAAAATATGGAAAAAATGTGGAATTACCTTTTAAGTAAGATTGTATATACGGGGTTTCCAATACTACATGACACACACCATAATATGGTTCTTTAGTGGGACAAAACAATTTTAGCACACATTTTATTCATTGTCCAGTTAAAGGGTTCTCTGTATTGGAAAACATTGTATATGGTTCTTTTTAACCTTTTTTAAAGGTAGTGCAATCAAATGCTTCTGCAGTTGTTACAAGTCAGAGAACCTTTTAGTAATAGCCAGCTGTGTAGCTAAATATCACAGACTTCAAACTGCAACACTGAGCCATGCTTTTTTCAACTAAAATGGTTCTACAATGCAGTTTTAAATGTGTGTTGATTTTGGTGGGCAGTTTGCTAATTTCCTTGCAGTGCAAAAGAGTAAAGAAGAAAACCTTGTACATCAAATACACAATGGCTCATAGACAACATTAGAAATGAAGGTTAAACAGTGTACATTCGATTTATCCTTTAAAAATCGTTTTTTTCAGGAGACAGCAGATAAAGACAGACATTTTTAACAGTCCTGCTGAGCCGTTCTTGTCGCAGTACTTAAAACTCCAGTTGCTGCAATTTTTGGTTGGGGCTTTAGCAACAGACTTAAGAGAGCCAACAGATCTGACTGAGGAGTGATTATTCCCAGACTTGCTGATCCAGAATCAGACTGCTGGCGGTGGATTTACACACAGGCTTTCTGTGTTTGAAGATGCTTTGTGAAAGCAGTGCCACTTCCATAGATCATCTTAAAGTTGATTTACCTAATGAGGGTGATTCACCTAAAGCGTTTAACTGCGCCACATTATGTGCAAAAAGTGATGCCATTGAGGATTAAGTCAACTTGGTAGCTTTATGTTTTCATTTTCTTCACACTGAAGTGATTTAACGCATGTAAGTGAAAACCTAATGCCACTGTGTCGTTATTTAATAGTGATAATAAACATTAATTGTCCTCATTGTTTCATCCTTAGCCAAATGGCTAATGTGTTGCACATCATTTACAGATTTGGCAACTTGACTATAGTATCCAGTATTAAAATGACTTCCTTCAAACAAGCTTTTTATAGAACACTATACTTTGGATGTTGAGTGATGGGTTAGATTGTTTTTATTCTATTGTATTAATAGTGCTGGATTTGTGTAGTTTTTATAGATGGACAGGTTTAGACCTATACAAACACACATATACATACATACACACACAGTCTATGTGACTGGTGATGCTGGGAGGCCTGAGCTGATAAGCTCTTATGTAACAGTGTCCATATAATTACACAGGAAAGAGGAAAGGGAGGAGGTGACGTCCACCGGGAGAGAGAATGAATAGTGAATGGCTTATACTCTGATGACTTAGACACTCACTTGTGCCGGCCATGTTGAGTTACTCAGGGGTCGCAGTCGGTGATCTGGAAAATCAGTGATGTAACTCCAGAAGCTGCCACTTGTTAGGATATTAATATTCGAAACTGGACAGTTCAGGTTCTTTATTCTGATTGGTTGATGATATTGGTTATATGGGTTCTAGAATCCAAGCCAAACACATTAATTGAACTCTTTATTCAAGATATTTAAAAACGTATGCTGTTCATGAATCCATTGTTGACCGTTATGTTGATTGATGTATTGAATAATGTCAGGAAATGTGTGCATAGTTTCCACGCGAGTAAATAAGTCACATTAACTCATTAACTATTGTCAAAAGTGGATGAAAGAATAAACTGTGGTGATGTAGTGTTTTGTTGTTGTGGGGACAACTTAATAATAAAATAACCTTATAGGAAAAGGGAGAAAGATTTTGTCAGTTGATGTTGCAAGGCATTCATCTGGAGCGTTTCTAGTTTGTGTGTTGTGAAAATTTGAGACAATGTAAACAGTAGCCGGTGGAGTTTTTTTTTGAAAGTCAAGCTCTGAGACATTCTTCTAAACCCACTCATATAAATTTACTATAGCGCACAGCTTATAGTTTTATTTGAACCCTTTAAAATGACCTGATCCTTTTATTACTTTTATAATATTTTCAGGGAGCTATGAGTAACAGTCATGTAGCTTGCATTGTAGCCATTGTAGTTACTGAACTAGAAGTGTGATCACCGTGAGACCTCAGGCCTGCCATCGCTGGTGCCAGATTGTCCTTGACTGGTTTCAGCTCCACTCGTGCCCTACCCCAAGTAGGGGCCACTGCTGCTTAAAGATTGTTGCTCCTGAACCTGTTGTTTATGGACTACTCCTCCAATAAAATTAACCTCTATGGACACTTAGTGAAACCAACTCTGTTAGCTGTAGATGGCCTATCTGTCTATAATCTTGCTCATGATTTACCCCCATAAAGATTCTCGTTCCTATCGACCTGAGGAGGACGGATTCCCCTTTTGAGTCTTGGTTCCTCCCGAGGTTTCTTCCTCCAGCTGAGGGAGCTTTTCCTCGCCTCTGTCGCCTTCGGCTCACTCACTAGGGGCTCGGACCTAGACCCTGTAAAGCTGCTTTGTGACATCTTGTTTGTAAAAAAGTGCCATATAAATAAAATTCAGTTGAATAATGAGCCTGGGACATTAAGAAGTTACAATAAAAGCCATGGTCATTTATGAAAATAATGATGTTTTTAGCTCCAGTATAATGATAAACATGCATAACAAAAAATGAGACAGAGAGAGAGAGACAGAGATGTAGTTCTTCTGCTGTGATTCAATACAATCGGTGGATGGGTGCCATAAAATTCCAGTGAATTTTGTGCCCACCCAGTTAGGCCTGACAAACGCACACACGCACACACACACACACACACACACACACACACACACACACACACCCACACTTCCAGCAGACTGGTGAACACAAAGGGAGCGATTTCATTACAAAAACAAAACAACATGGCATCTTCCTCCCCCCTCCCTCTTAATCCGAGCTGGATTTTAATCCCAGTCACGGGATTTCTGCAGTTTAGAAATCGAGTGCTTTTTACTGCAGGATTATTCTGTGATTTTTTTCCTCCTTGATGCCACTGACCCAAATAAATCCACGTGCAGACAGAGCCATGTGTGAGCGAAAGCTGAGGAATGTGCATTTTTCATGGTGTGTTCAGATTTTATAATGGCAGTTAATGTAACATGTATATTGGTCTATTCATTAGATCTTTTATAAGGCTTTATTCATCATGATGTTTATAGTGTTATGGGTTATGCAGAAAAAAGTTGGACACAGACCTTTTTTATTCTGACCGTGACAACATTCATTATAAATATTCACTTACTACAAACGGTAATGTACATTTAATGTGCATTTACATTATCCTTTGGTTGTATCTTTTATTTTTCTAATATGTATCTGTGTGTGTGTGTGTGTGTGTGTGTGTGTGTGTGTGTGTGTGTGTG